>JAODAL010007290.1:0-126502 GCA_025379985.1 Phyllomedusa bahiana
GATTTTCAGAATATGCTTTTTGGAAGCTGATTTTAAAGCATAAATTTACACTTCAAAAACACTGTGGACGTACCCTAATGATTCCCACAAAGGCTACCAATAGCCTGTTTCAGAATATTAACAATGACATACAAAGCTGTCCACAACTTGTCCCCTCGATCCATATCTGACCTAATCCCAAATTACCTCCCCTGTTCTTACCTCGGACTCTTCAGACACCTTTCTTCTCCTTGCACTGTTATCTCTTGAGATATCTTCGGTTCATGCACAATTGCACAATACTATGGGACTTGCTACCCCAACACATCAGACTCTCCCCCACTTTTATCATCTTCAAAAGTAACTTGTAAACCAATCTCTTCAGAAAAGCCTGAAACCTACAATATCCCTGGTGCCACTACACCTCCATACAACTAGCTTCTATCATTACATACTGATTGTATGCTGACCACATTCTCTCTCTCTGTCTACTAGTCGGTCATTCATTAAAGGGTTTGTCTCACTACAAGGATTGCTTTTTATGTTAAAGATCTTGCAAAAACAAGTCACTTTGCAATATGTGTCCATTAACTGTGTCCTACCTATTCTGAGATATCCCTTTTTTTATGGGCTGCATCAGCTCCTGTGGTACGCTATAGCTACAGACCTGTTTTGATCTCTCCTGATAGGCTGCCAGTGTTGGTTGCTATAGCTACAGACCTGGCATCTACTGCAGCCTAGTAGAAGCCAGTAAACACGCCCCTGAATTCAAAGTGAAAGCATGAAAACAGGACTGAGGTAAGATGAATCAATGTAGTGAGACAACCCCTTTAAGCCCAAGATTATTTGTTTGTTTTGTCTTCTGTTATATTTATCCCTTTTTGGATGTACAGCGCCCTGAAATTAAGGATTATATGGTTAATGAAATGATGACCGTTCTACCTAAATAGCTTGATTATTGTATCATATGGTGATAAACGGCCGGATGTTACCATTTTACTACAGTAAAGTTATCACTTAAACATGCGCTGTGTATGAGGGAGTCGGAGGTTTGGGAAATTGAGGAGTCGGAGTCAGGGCTTTGGCTTGCCGACTCCACAGCCCTTGTTTTACCACAAAGGCATTTCATTTCCTGCTGTTCTGTATTCAGCTTTTAGTGTATTTAAAAGGGTTTTATCATTTCATTAAATGATCTTCAGAATAAGGGGACAGTGAAAACAAGCAACTTTCCAATTGGATGTCATTAGCAAAGCTGCCTTGTATTCACAGTATTCCTTAGCTTGTGTTTTTGTTTACACTGATATCCAGTCCTGGTCGAATCCCTCCGGATCCCTCCTCCTTGCATTTCACTAGCTGAGAGCTCATTTACATTCTGTACAGCCCCTGGGTCGATTCACGGAGCTGTGTGTCTGACTCAGAGTAAGGCATCGTCACATTTTCACTTTATACAGGCAGAAGAAACAGAATTACACTGAAGGGCTTACACAATCAGGAAATAGCACAATTTGTGTCGATCCCTGCCTGACTCAGAGTTAGGGGCCGTAGCATTTTCTCTCCACACCCCGCAGACATAGACTGCAACAGATTCTACAATGAGAAAACATAACTGTTTTGTCCCGGTGCCTAACTCTCCTGCATACAAGGGTGATCTGTGCTGTTCGTAGAAAGCTGTAGCACATCTCCAGCTGTGACAGGAGAAGAGTTCAGTTGCTCAGTCTAGATTGAATGCAGCCTGTGGTATGTATACAGCTCTTAGAAAATAAGACTGCATAGGAGAGACACAGTGACATGTGGATTCAGGCAGAGAGGGGAGGGGGGAGAGTCTCGGGAGCCAGCATGCACAGTGAAGGGGGGGATGATGTCACCCAGCTGGGAGGGGAAGAAACGCCCCTGCATCTCCAGAGTTGAGAAGCTGAGAGCAGTGTGACTCAGCCGAACTAAGGAAGCGATACATCCCCTTTAAGAGGGGGCATGTATAATTTGTGTGAACTGCATAACACGTGAGCCAGCAAGCTTGACATCACCATGCCTTGCCTCAGTGTGCTCACTCCTGAGTCAACCACATAAAAGACACGCGCTGTGAGTAGCTACAATTAAGCTGCGTGGTTTGCACTTCTGCCTTTCAGCATAGGGGTCCTATGGTAAGTGCAAATCTCTGCAGTAACCAAATGTGGATTTTTTTTCCCCTCAATGCACATACCTGTTTGAGGTTTCTTCTTTTTTTGGGGGTGGGGGGGGTGAATGCCAATAGACAGACCAGAGAAAAGAAGCAGCACGGTGATAACTTATCTGCACTAAACTAAGGAGGACAGTAGTAGCGTGACAGCACCTGGAGTTGAACACTAACTCAGCAGTGAGTGTGTGTGATTACTAGGCAGGGAATAGAGCAGCTGCCTGAGAGGAGAGGTGATGTCTGACCATGTGCAGCCAGGAATGTGGAGCTTTCGTCACTGGCCGTATCCCCTGGAGACCAGCTACACTATGGATCACTAACAGCAGCTAAAACAAAAATGCTACGGAATTTTCAATAATGATGAATAGTGAACATGTTTATTATTTAATATGCAAGCTTCCCACATCAATTTTACTTGGTGGAAATACCCATTTAAATGTGTATAGGCATTTAAAGTTTGAAGAAAAAAAATGCAATCACACAACTTTTTTTGGGGGGGGGGGAGGGTGTTTTAACGGAGTAAACCTTGTGGTATATGTGACATTTTATCTTTGTTTTGCAAATTGATACAATTCCAGTGATGCCAAATTTAGAGAGTTTACATCATGTTTTGCTAGTTTTCAAAAAAAAAAAAAAAAAGTTTATTTGCTGTGAACCTCCATTACCTGGGACAAATAACATTTTTTTTTTTTCACTGTAGGACCGAATTTCTGGGTGAGGTGAAGTTTTTATTGGTACCAATTTGAAGTACATGCAACTTTTTAATAATTTTTTATGCCTTTTTTTTTTCCAGGAGGTTCAGAGAACTAAAAAAAAAACCACACAATTTTGTTGGGTATTTTTTTTATCGCATTCAGCATGCCGGATAAATAACATGATGTTGTGTTAGATTGGATTTTTACAAAAATGGAAATACCAATTATGTTTCTTTTTTTTTTTTTTTTTGTTAGACGAGAAACTGGCTTTTTTAATTTTCAGATATTTTTTTAAACTTTTTATGGTAATTTTTACCCTCTCTAGTAGGCTTGAGCTTGCAATCACTTGTACCATATACTGTAGTACTCATGACTGGCAATGTATAGGCATTTATTGCAATCAAAGCAGGCCTGGAGGCGATTGAGTGGTGAAAGAGGTACCGCAGGCTTTTTTTAATTAGTTCGATGCTGTGGGCCGGTTACACAAAGTATCTAATTAGTTAAATGGATTGGATCGCAAAGTGATGTAACATGATGATAGTTTGCCTGAAGCAGTTAAGGACAGAGACCATTTTAGACCATTTTAAAATGTTTCTCCTCTTCTTTCAGTCACATCTATATAGTGGTGCTGTATTACACTTCATTTAAAATGCACCTCATCTGTGGCCATACCTTAGTATTCATACTAGATTGAGGACTACATACTAGAGTTGTCTCCAAATGTCTGCATTGTAATTGTTGTGGATGGGAACAAAGGTTATATATGTGTGTAATCCTTTGTGTCTCCATTTTAATGTATTAGTTAGTATAACGCCACATATGCCTTTATATTATGGCACGTAAAAGCTGCCTGTATAACTCTACATTCTCTAATGTGTTAACAAAATGGCCCCATGTTGGGCGCCATCTAAAATGGACAGAACCTCAAAGGCGCTCTACATCCTTGTGGGGTCTCCAAATTATTTTAGGATGATAAAGGTGCAACGAGAAAGTGTAGTCACAGCACTGAGGCATGTTGTGATTTTCTTTCTCGGTGCACCGTTATCATCCTAATATAATTTGGAGACCAAACAAGGATGTAGAGCCCCCTTGAGGTTCTGTCCATTTTATAATCATTACTGATCATGGTACATAGAAGGTTATTTGACTGCTATCTGAGTTTTCTTTAATCCTTGCAGTTTCTAGTGCATTTTTTAGTCAGATCCACACTTCTACTGTGTCCTGCTAATACAGTTTATGTGCCCTCCCCATGATCTTCATATACGGCAGCATGATGAATGAAATTATGCTACAGAAGGACAGAATATTCTGTTTAAATAACATGTCTATAGAAGAGTTAGGCTTTGTCTCCACTGCACAAAAAAAGGTCAGTTTTTTTTCCCAGCGTTTTTAGTTTTTATTTTAAAAAAATAAAGCTGAAAAAACAACTGAAAAGAGATCCCATAGACTCGAATGGTAAAAAAGTTCTGTTGTCTCCACAGAACTTTTTTTCTGCCTGTTTTATTTGCTGGCCGTTTTTTGAAACATTTTGCAAGAAACCACTGAGCAGGGAAGAAAATTTACTATTGGAGTCTATGTAAAGCGCCGGGCATTTCTTGGCGAGTTTTCTTATTTTTTGTCCATTTTTTTTTTGAGAAGTAAAAACCAAATATAATGCTGTGCATTTCTGCAAAAAAATCGGACCTTTTTTCAGCAGCTTTTGACGGGCAGTGGACAAACTCCGTTTTATGAACGTTTTTAGGATTTGGTTTTCAGGTAGTTTTTCGTCCAATGCCGTGTAGACCTAGCCTTAGGTGCTATGATAATGTTTAATTGCAGAATCTTAATTGTCCTTCTTGTAAATTATCTGCATACTTTAAAAAAACCTTCTGCAGGGGTTGTTGGAATAACAGCCACTTTAATGTGAAGCTGCATCTGGATTTGGATTAAGATATTCACTAAATACGTCCGGGTATGATATTCAGGTGCCCATATACATTCGGCACAGTGTGTATGCTCCACTATTTCGATCACTTTTGAGCATATCAGCACTTTCCGTTCTTTAGTATTTCATTCTTTTCCTATAGATCGTGTGTTATAAACCCTCCATGTGATTTTTTTCATCCTTCTTCTCTATTAAAGGGTTTGTCTCACTACATTGCTTCATATCACCTCAGTCCTGTTTTCTTGGTTTCATTTTGAATTCAGGGGCAATTTGCTGGCTTCCACTAGGCTGCAGCAGAAGCCAGGTCTGTAGCTGTAGCAACCAGGGCTGTCAGCCTATCAGGAGAGATCAAACAGGTCTGTAGCTATAGCAACCTGAGGAACTGATGCAGCCTATACAAGAGGAGATATCTAGGAATAGGTAGGACACTTTTAATGGACATATATTGCAAAGTGACTTGTTTTTGCAAGATCTTTAACATAAAAAGCTATCCTTGTAGTGAGACAACCCCTTTAAGCTGAACCTTCTGACTAAAGAACATCATTTGGCCGCAGTTGTAATTTGTGTGTATTACATTACTTAGCAGTTTATAGTGTCCTATATTAACACATTGATCTCCCACGGTTGTGGACCCTTCTGCCGCACCTTGATCTAATATTGCTGGCAAGGTGGAAAGCCTGAGGACAGCATTACATTGATCTGCCGGTGGTGCGTCATTCATTACGATTTCAAGGCTGATATTAAGCATCAGGTTGATGGAGATGATGTTTTGTTGTACACAATATTACTTCATACATTATCATTATTATGTTCTTCTAAGTAAATACCATTTACCTGTCTGGTTAGAAAAGTCATGTTCATTGCTGGATAGAGGTCAGCTCGAAAGCATTAAATGTGAAGTTGTTTACACGCTCTATTGTCTTGGCTACATAAGAACCTAATCATTTTCTATTACAGGCTATATTTAACCACCTAGTGACAGAGGTCTCCATAGATTACGCTCGCACATGCATCATACTGTTTGTATTTGTAGGCTTTAATAATACTCTAGACAGGGGAGACTAACACATTGAACACTAGGTGGGATGCGTAGCTGCCTAAAGCCAAATAACAAATACACACCCGCACAAAAAATGTTCAAAAATATTAAATTTTTATTCTCCAACATTCATAAAAAATTTCTTATGGATAGACAAGCGACTTCAGTAAATGAACGTTTTCAGTCTCCTTCGGACCTTTATCAAATACAGGCAGTCCCCGACTTACATAGTCCCCTAGTTACAAACGGAGACTTATGGGACGTGGCTGACATTCAACACTGAGTGACGCCCCATGATAACCAAGTGCCAGCATGCCACAGCTGCACATGAGATACAGAATGTTAGGTGAAATCTTCTAAAAAAGGGCACAGACAGCAAAACAAATGTAAATACTGTTCCCTGC
This sequence comes from Phyllomedusa bahiana, assembly GCA_025379985.1. Classification (NCBI taxonomy): domain Eukaryota; kingdom Metazoa; phylum Chordata; class Amphibia; order Anura; family Hylidae; genus Phyllomedusa; species Phyllomedusa bahiana. The sequence goes on from JAODAL010007290.1 coordinate 6,215, forward strand.
ACTATCCAAAACTAAAATTTTCTTTTGCTGGAATTACATTTAATAAATACCGTATACCTGTTCTAACTTACATACAATTTCAACTTAAGAACAAACCTACAGTCCCTATCCCGGGGACTGCCTGTATGTTCCTCTAATTATAGAGCGATGAATAACATAGAAGCAATGTTAAGCCAGACGGCAAAAGCATATGTTGAAAGACTGACCGGAGCTCGGTAATCTAAAAAGCGCGTGCCAAGCTCTGGCCAGTCTTTCAACATATACTTTTGCCGTCTGGCTTAACGTTGCTTCTATGTTATTCATCGCTCTACAATTAGAGCAACGTATTTGATAAAGGTCCGAAGGAGACCGAAAACTTTTCATTTACTGAAGTCTCTTGTTTATCCATGCAAATTTTTTTTATGAATGTTGGAGAATAAAAATTTAATATTATTTGAACATTTTTTGTGCGGGTGTATATTTGTTATGGACTTGATCGGATAGAAATATCCATTACCCAGCACATGTGAAAGAATTATCTTGTGTGGCGAGCAACATATATAGTTAAAGCCGTGTCTACGCAGCACTGGTTTCTGGTCGGAGTTTCGGAGGATTCCGTATTTAGAGGGCTCCATAGACCGCAATAGGAAATCCGAGCTATAGTCTACACAGCAAGGATTTTCTACTGACAGATTTCTAAACCACCGGAATACAAAACATGTTCTATCTTCCGACGGATTCCCGTACACTTTCCGTACCCTATTTACTGCCATTTTTTTTTCTTTTCTTTTTTATTTTGTTGGGGTTGAAATTGCTTTTATACATTTTCCTGTTCATTTTTACCAGACAGCCGCGTCAATGGATTCTACCATTGACAAATGAGTTGGAAGATGCTTTTTTAAGTATTTAAGGTGGGTTTTGGGGTCTTTTTTTTTGACGGATTCACAAACAGAAAACGTGTCCTTTTAATCTCTTTGGGGTTTTGGATGTGGATATGACATAGTGATGTTTGGGATACTTTTTTTTTTTACTTGCAATACGGTCGATGATTGAACATGTTCCAAATAGCAGCGGTTTTGAAATCCAACCTCAAGAAAATCGGATTTTCAGTTGAGTTTTACAGTCGGTTTTTGACAATCTGACATTGTTATTTAATTATTCTTCATATACTAAGGCGGGCATACCTTGTCACTATGAAGTCCATAGGCTTTTTGTCTATCAATTGGATGGCCACTATGGTTCTCAGTGGGACATAAACTTCAGTGTCCCTGCCCAGTTAAATTCGCTTTAGGCCATTGATAGCTTGGGGAAAGGTGGTAGTGAGCCAGCCAGTTTGGGTGAGGTCGGGGGTTGCGACCCACACAAATATTGACTACGCAAGGCAGAGGCGAGCTGCCATTTTCTTCCTTACTTACTACTTCCTTTTCCCCTAGTTAGTGTGTGCAACCAGAAAATAATCTGTTTTGGCAAATTTCCCAAGTGTGTTAGTTTTTTATTATCTTCCTTTCAGATGAAGAAGACTTTGCTTCTTTGAAAAAAGTCCAAGAAACCCAAAGAAAATGGAACTACTTTGGTTTCTCCTCCATCAAAGCCCACTGTCACTGCCAAGAAAACTCTTGTTCCAGCCAAGGTTAAAACACCAGAGAAGCGGGTCACTACATCAGTGATAGATTTCTTTGGAGCGGAAAGTGTCAAGCGGTCCAACAAGAAGCTTGTGGAAACCAAGAAAGAAGAAGTAAGTCCATCCTATTTCATTCCACTACTGAGAGAGAATAGTCCTACAATTTTTTTTTTTTTTTTTTAAATTTGTTGAGGTTGAAATTGCTTTTACACATTTTCCTGTTTTGTTTTTACCCGACAGCCGCGTAGAAGCACAGATGACTCTGTGATGGATGATGAAGCTATTGCAAGGGAGCTGCAACTTGCTGAAGATGAAGAGGTGAGTGTGATCACTTTGTGTGCGTGGCACTTGTATAGGAAATAATTATTATACACGTTTGTATGAACACTATGGCCCACGTTTACTATTTTGCTTGTGCCTGAAAAGTATCGTAAAATTGGCCAAAATGTGCCACAATGAGCTTTAGATACGTTTTGGGAACACTCTCTGAATATGTGGTGTGGCTTAGCTGGAGCTGGACTTGAATTTACAGGAAGGGGTTGTGGCCACGATGTGACATGCTGTGGTAAAAACATTTGTCATAAAATTAGTATTCGTTCTGAAAAAGCTAAGCAAGTCTAAAGATCTTCCAAAATTCAAACAGCGTGAGCCACTATGATGAAGGTGCACATTACGGATAGTCTTAACTAAGCTTATGCTGTCTTTTTTTTTTTCGGCTTTAAAAAAGTCTGGAAATTCTAAAATATTAATAATCGTTTTTATTCATCCTGAACTTGCTTTTGCACAGAAGTGCAGTCTTGAATTCCACATGACCAAGACTCCTATGATTTAAAAAAAATCAAGAAATAAATAAAAATGCTGTGATTATATGTGATACTTTTCTTGATGACTGTCCAGTAGATTACGGGTTATTTTGTACAATTAAAATCCTGTAGGCCCCGCTTACACCTGCAACAAAGGTCCAAAGCCGACCTGTTTGACCTTTGTGTTGTGTTTATGGCCAACGGGTGCAGCTAAGTTCTCTACTTAAGCTCTGATAACCCCATATACTTGAAAAAGCGGCAACGCACATCCTTGACTGCCACTCCAATCAGACTCTTCCTCACTTTGGTCAAAACTGAGGAGAAATGGGCACTCGGGACTTCCATTGAGGTGTTTAGTGAGATTACAGTGGTGGGAACCCCAGCATGCAGACTTTTCTTATCAGATTGTTTCACAGAGACTTCCCTTCACAGCTCTCTTCATTCTCCCACTTGCTAGTCGCTGTTTGGATGTCTGTATAGCAGTATTTGTCATACCAACTCTGCTATTCCTCTTACAGTGAGATTAAGGCTGGAGGCTTGTAAACTGTAGTGCCCAAGGCACTGCAAGATTTGTCAGTAAGAAACATTAACCAGCATCTGTCTTGCTGTGACACAGCAGGGAGTGACACCATCCCAGCCACTGCTAGAACAGAGATAGTCAGTAACCTAGGGATTCTTGTGTACAAAAACAGAATATGGGAACTGCTCTAGTTTTGAAAGGAAGTAAAATCACAACAGCAGTGTATTTGATATTCGTTTTTATTTACCTATGCCTACATAAAGCTAATCAATGTGATGAGAAAATCCCTTTAAAATTGTTGTTGTGGCTACCTGACTGGGCAGGAAATGCTATATTTTCTTGAAAGAGTCCTCCACTGTTGCTTCTAACTGTGGGTTGAAGTAATGCAGTTCTGGTTTATACCTTCTGTGCCTGTATTAACATTTGTATAGGGAAAAGCATGACATTACCCCATCACTGTGCTTATTTCTGTTACAAGCATGGACCTATCTGCCTTGGCTTTATCCAGAGTTGCTAATATATTAGAACAGTTTAATGAGGAACATTTTTGTGTCCTGTGTGTGTAAAATTGGCAATGGTGAAAAACCTCTATAAAGGATGTTATTAAGAGAGGCAGTGGACACCTTATGGGCTTCCTTCTGCTAGATAATGGTCTAAGGAAAGTCTATTACTGTAGACTTCTAAATTCTAATCATGCTTTCTTTCCACCAATTTTTGGTGAGATTTTGAGTCTCCTGATTTGACCGTGACCTGACCAAGTAGGGAGGACAAGGCAGGCTGATGCTTATGGCTTTTGATTTTCATTAAGAACCTTATGACTGTTTAGGTGCTCAAATTCTATTACTTGTGAATCAGATTCTGTTCTGTCATTGAATAGAGTGGACTTTTTGTCTATATGAAGTGATTGTATTGGAGTCCGCACCTGCAATTTAGTATCATTTCTTACAGGCAGTTTGCTTCACTTAAAAAGAAAAAAAAAATCCTGTGTCATATTTGGATATTTAAGTGTACATTATTTGAAGACTAGAGGCTGCTTGTACTTCAGTGTGAAAGTGTTTGCGTGTTGCCATTGTCGTCGCCGTTTCTGTCACCGATTGTTTGTGTTATCTGCTGGTCTATAAGACCTTCAGACAAAGACCATTCTTATAAAGGGTGTTTGTGATGCAATGTATAACATGATCAGGGGCGTAGCTGTAGAATAGGCAGATGTAGCAGTCACAACCAGGCGTTGGTTCCTGAGGGGGCCCATAGGCCGCTTTACTACATAATGGGACACCTGGAATCAGGGCCGGACTGGGAATAAAAATCAGCCCTGGCACTAAGCCCCCAGCAGCCCACATACATTATCCGCTTACAAAATTCCCCTTGTTCTCGCACCTCGCCACTTTCTAAAATAAACTACACTATAAAGCTGCTTTCACACGGAGAGTTTTTGGTGCATTTTTTGTGTTTTTGGTGTGTTTTTGTGCAGAAAGGCAGAGCAGTTAATGCTGTACATTTCTGTACAAAAAACGCATCAAAACCGCTCTGTGTGAGGGCTCCCTACATACAAGCAAGAAAGAAACAGTGGTGCAGAGAAACCCCTCATCACAGAGTCAGATGTGCACTAACATAACCTACAACCCCACCAATCACATCCCCAGTAGTCAGTCAACACAGAAGTAAAATGACCCCTGACAGCAGGGACTCACAAGAGACGTCATCTCTGATGGGAGTTGTTCTATTCTCCCTTTCTTCTCCTTCTGGCCCAAACCTCCATGATGTCTTCCCTGATGAGTCGTTCCCCTCCATTTCTTTCTCTGTCCAGTACAGCATGCAATGTCTTCTTCTAGTGGCCACTACTCGTCCCTGTAGAATTTATCACAAATACATCTTAGACCCCTCTCTCTTTTCCAGCATTTTCCTATCTATTCCCCAAACAGCGTATGTTAGACCCTAAAAATTAGAAATTAAAAAATGTCGGATAAGTGGCATGTAAATAGGTAGACCCCAATTAGGCAGGCAGGGACAGTACGCAGGCAGGCAGGGACAGTACGCAGGCAGGCAGGGACAGTACGCATAAAAAATTTCTTATGGATAGACAAGCGACTTCAGTAAATGAACGTTTTCAGTCTCCTTCGGACCTTTATCAAATACAGGCAGTCCCCGACTTACATAGTCCCCTAGTTACAAACGGAGACTTATGGGGCGTGGCTGACATTCAACACTGAGTCACGCCCCCATGATAACCAAGTGCCAGCATGCCACAGCTGCACATGAGATACAGAACGTTAGGTGAAATCTTCTAAAAAAGGGCACAGACAGCAAAACAAATGTAAAAACTGTTCCCTGCACTATCCAAAGCGAAAAAAAGGTTTTTTTGCTGGAATTACACTTAATAAATATACCTGTTCTAACTTACATACAATTTCAACTTAAGAACAAACCTACAGTCCCTATCCCGGGGACTGCCTGTATGTTGCTCTAATTATAGAGCGATGAATAACATAGAAGCAATGTTAAGCCAGACGGCAAAAGCATATGTTGAAAGACTGACCGGAGCTCAGTAATCTAAAAAGCGCGCGACAAGCTCTGGTCAGTCTTTCAACATATACTTTTGCCGTCTGGCTTAACATTGCTTCTATGTTCTTCATCGCTCTACAATTAGAGCAACGTATTTGATAAAGGTCCGAAGGAGACCGAAAACTTTTCATTTACTGAAGTCTCTTGTTTATCCATGCAAATTTTTTTTATGAATGTTGGAGAATAAAAATTTTATATTTTTTGAACATTTTTTGTGTGGGTGTATATTTGTTATGGACTTGATCGGATAGAAATATCCATTATACCCAGCACATGTGAAAATAATTTTCTTGGTGGGGGCCCAAAACAGGAATCTAAAAAAAAAAACCTCCCAAAAAAAACCCCCACACCCTTCTCTCTGACTCCCCTTACACCTCTTTCCACAAACTCCTCATTCAATGACCCGACGCAAACCAACCCCCTTTCTACAACCATTTCAATCAACACCGCCCTTGACTTTAGCCTTTCCCTCACCCCACAACAGAAACCCCCCCAAAAACAAAAAGACAACCCTGGGACAAAACTCTACCCAAAAAGCTGAGACAGCTTTCCCAAAAATTTCTGAATGCCGCTGGAAAAAAAACTCCCCTCCCCTTTATACTTTGCCTTATACAAACACTCACTGCCCAAAATTTTTAAATCCGCAACCCCGCCTCAGCCAAACAAACTTTTTCCCCCACCCATATCCCCTCCCTGCCCACAAACCCCCGACAATTTTTTCAAAAAACCCTTTGACTCTCTTCTCCGTTCCCCCAACACCTCCTCCCCCCCCCTCCTTTTAGCAGATGACTTGCCCTTTACTTCCTCCAGAAGAATTTAACCTCATCAGAGAAAAACTTTAAACCCGCATCCCCACCACCCCCCTTACCCATGGGAACCTGCTCTTTCCCCCCTTAAAATTTCTTCCCCACGGCCTCATGACAACCTCCCCTTACTGTCCCCAAAACCAAAAACCCCACAACCTGAAACCCTTTACCCCCCTGGCCCTCCCACCCATCCCCGACCTCAGTGCTTTTATCATCCCAACTCCACCCCTCCCCTTCAAAAATATCAAAAACCTCTTGGGATCTTCCCCCCTTTTGCCTTTAAAAAATGCACAAACCAAATCCCAAACCTAAAAAAAAAAACCCTTTACCCCCCCTTCCTGTCCCCAAATATCCCCCCCCCAACTTTACTGCTCCCTTTTGCTTTTTAAAAAATCCCGAGCGCCGTCTATCTTTAGCTGTTCCCTCCACCTCTCCTCCAACTCTCTTTTTTGAAACCCCAAAAAATTTTGGGGTTTTTCCCACCCCACCATTTTACCGAAACCTGCCCTAACCAAAGTTTACAAAAGAAACTAGTAAATGCTAAAAGGGCCCCAAAGACCTACTCTGTGCTCCCCCCCCTCTTTTTGGGCCTGTCCCCCCTTCCTTTTTAAAACTGTCGACCAAATTTTCCCTCCGTTAAACCCTTCCTCCCCTCCCCCGGGGAAACCCCGACCTTTTGGGTCTTTTTCCCCGGATCTCCTTTGTACCTTTACTGATCGGGACTTTTCAGGTCCCTTTATTTTTTGCTTTCCCACCCCCCTCCCCCCCGGGGCCCCTCTCTGTTGGGGTCCCCCAAGGGTTTAAATTTCCGGGTCCCCCTTTCTCTTTCCCCTATCTACAAACCCCGGCCTCGGTCGGCTCATAGCCTCCCATGGCTTTTTATTAAACCCCCCTTTATGCTGATGATACCCCCAACCCCTACATCCTGGCCCAGGGGTTTTCCCTTCTCTACTCTCCCCCCATCCCTGACTGTCTGTCCCCCCTTTTTCTTTTCCCCCTTTTTCTTTATCACGTCTCCTAAAACTTTAAAAGTTGGGGAAAACAAATTTATCACTTTTCCCCCACCAAAATCAAACCCCCGCCCCCGGGGTCTTCTATTACAGTCAAAAAGGCTCTAACTTTTACCGGGTCCCCAAGTCCCGTCTTGGGGGAATCCCAGACCTTTTGCTTTATCTTTTTAAAAAACCCCACATCCCCAAACCCCCCAAAACCCTGGGCCCGCCCGCCTCCACCTAAAAACATCTCTCGCATTTTCCCCTCATTCCTCGGCAAAAAAAACTAAAAAAAATGCTGGTTTCCCTGCCCCTTGTCATCCCCCCGCCTAGACCCCACTGCAAAAATCCCTCATGGCCCCCCCACCACAACCCTCGTCCCCCCCCCCAATCCATCCTTAAATCTGCTGGGCCCCTCTTAAACCCCCCTCTTCCCCTCGGGTAAATCCTCTGCCTCTTCCCCCCCTCCAATCCCTTCACTGACTTTTCCCCTTGCCCCCGCGAAAATTTATTTTTAAGCTACTAACCCATGGGCCCCACAAGGCCCCCATTACCTCCCCCTCCCTACATCTCTGGCCCCTAATTTTTCCCAAAAAATCTCCCCCCACGCACTCTCCCCCCCCTTCACAGGCCTTCTCCCCCTGCCCCCTCCCCCCCTTATCACTCCTCCCCACAACCACCCCCCAAGACTTCCCCGGCTTTTAACCCCCCACTCTGGAAAAACCCCCTGCCCCAACACATCAGACTCTCCCCCACTTTCACCAAACTTCAAAAAGCAACCCCGAAAAACCCCTTTTTCAGGCTTGCCCCATAACGTTTTACAAACCTTTTCCCCCCCACTTCCCCCCCACAGACATTTTGCCCCCACCTCCTGTCCCCTTTTCCCCCCCCTTTAGATTGTAACCCTCGCGGGAGGGGCCTCTCTCCCCTCGTGTGCCAATTGGGCCAAATTTTCCCTTTTCACTGGACTCGTTTTTACCCTTAAAGTAATGTAAAGGGAAACCCCCCTTCGAATGTACCCCGCGCCCCGGGAAACAATGGCCTTTTAAAAAAAATAATTAAAAAATAATAATAATAATATTTTAAAACCCCCTGTCTAGGGAGCACTGGGTTTTTGGGCGGAAAATTTTAGAGGATTCCGTATTTTTTGGGGGGCTCCATAGACCGGGGAAAGGAAAAAACCCAGCTATAGTCCCACACACAAGGATTTTCTACTGACAATTTCTAAACCCCCCGGGAAAACCCAAACATGTTTTCATCTTCCACGGGTTCCCGTTAAAACTTTCCGTACCCTATTTACTGCCCCTTTTTTTTTTTCTTTTCTTTTTTTTTTTTTGTTGGGGGGGAAATTTCTTTTAAAACATTTTTCCCCCGTTTTTTTTTTAACCTGAAACCGCGTCAATGGATTCTAAACCCTTGACCAAAATGGTTTTGGAAGAAAGCCCTTTTTTTAATATTTTTAAGGTGGGGTTTTTTTTGGGTCTTTTTTTTTTTTTTTTTTTTTTTTTTTGGTTGAAAAGGATTCACAAACAGAAAAAAGATTTCCTTTTTCCCTCCCCCATTTGGGAATTTGGATGTGGAAAATGACATAGAGATGGTTTGGGGAAAGCGTTTTTTTTTCTTTTTTTTTTTTACTTGTTTTAAATTCGGGTTTAGGGCCCTTGATAGCTTTGGAAAAAGGGGGGGTAAGGGACCAGCCCTTTGGGTGAGGTCGGGGGGTTTCGACCCCACACAAAAAAATTGACAACGCAAAGGCAGAAAGGCCCAGCTGCCAAATTTTTTTTTCCTTACCCTTTCAAATTCCTTTTCCCCAGTTATGTGGCAACCAAAAATAATCTGTTTTTTGGCAAATTTTATCCCCAAAATGTGTTAGGTTTTTTTTTTAAAAATTTTTTCCCTTTTAGATGAAGAAGAACCCTTTTTTCCCTTTCCCTTTTAAAAAGTCCCCAAAAAACCCCCAAAAAAAAAGAAAATATTTGGGGCCCGGGGTAAAAGGTAGGTAAAAGTTTGCCCAAGGGGAAATAAAATAGGGCCCGGGGTTTTAGGTTAGCCAGGGCAGGGTTTTAAAGGGGCGGGGGGAAGGGGGGTATATAGGGGCAGGGTATAAAGGGACCAGGGAGGGTATAGGTTTGCCAGGGCAGGGAAAAGGTAGCCAGGGCAGTATATAGGGGGAGGGGTAGGTTTGCCCCCCGGGAATTAAAAAAGGGCAGGGGATAAGGTACCAGGCAGTAAAAATAGGGGAGGGTAAAAGGTAGCCAAAGGGGAGGGTATAGGTACCAGGGCAGTAAATAGGGCAGTAAAGGTTTGGGCCCGGGGAGAAAATAAAGGGCAGGGTATAGGGAGCCCAAAAAGGCCCGGGTTTTTAACAAAAGGTAGCCCCCGGGCCAGGTTTTATTAAGGGGGTTTCAAGGGGTTTGGTAGCCCCGGCAGGGTAAGGGAGCCAGGGGAGTATATAGGGCAGGGTTAGGGAGCCAGGCAGGGGAAAATTGTAGCCAGGGCAAAAGGTATAGGTAGCCAGGGGAGGGGATAAAGGGGAGCCAAAGGGAAGGGGATAAGGAGGCCCGGGTATAGGGAGGCCCGGGCAGGGAATATGGCCCAGGGAAACCCGGGATAGGCCAGGGCAAAAAAAGGGGGGAAAATAGCCCAGGGCAAGTATAATAGGGGCAGGATATAGGGGGGAGGGTAAAAAGGGACCCCGGCCCGGGATAAGGGCCGGGGAGGTTTAGGGGCCAGGGACAGGGAAATAGTTTTTGAAGAAAAAAAAAAATAATATCACCCGGGTGCCCCCCTCCTTTTTCTCCTGCCCGGAGGGGCCGCTGTTTCCGGGGGTACAGGCCGGGGAGCACGCGCGATGACGTCATCAATCGCGGGGCCCGCCCCGCGGCCTCCGGGGACTGAAAGACAGGATCATAGATCCCAGTTTTCAGCCTCTTCGGGCTGCACCACGGGCGGGGGCGGCCGGAGGCTGCATGGCCGGGTCTCCCCCCGGGGCCATGCACCGTGCAGCGGGGGGGGTTTTTTCGGCACAGGGGTCCGTCGAATGCTCCATTGCGGCCCTGTGCTTCGCCCACTCGGGGGGCCCCCGCTGGGGGGGGAAAACACCCAAATGGGAAGTCCGGGCCGCCTGGAATAAAGGGGGGGGTATATGTAGGGGGGAGAGGTTGGATAAAGCGGTGGGACTGCGTCCTGGTGCCTGAGCTAGCCTACCAACCTCTTTAGGACCTATAAAGGTAAGCAACATTACAAATGGAACATAATAGATGGGTCGTCCTAATGCTGATTTTTCATTGGGGCCCAGAAACATCTTTGAAATATTTCTTTAAATATTACGCACATTAAAAAGACTTTTCACTACCTTTAAAAAAATGACACGCCTGAATTTGTATGTAAGTGGGGAACGGGAAAAATTTATTAAATGTAACCCAACTAAAATTTTTTTTTTTTTTTTAGTTTTTGATTGAGTGCAGGGAAGGGTTTTTACATTTGTTTTTCTGTCTGTGCCCCTGCTAAAAAAAAAAAAATTCACCTCTGTGCTGCGGGGAATGCGGGAACTTGTCATTCACGCTTCTACTGCTAGGGAACAGGGAACACAAGGCCTCTTTCCCCCATAAGTCTCCGTTTGAAATGGGGAACAGATGTAAGTTGGAAAGGTTTAAGCGGGGACTGCCTTTAATATTTCCTCCTGGGAAAATGTAGCCGACACAACTTTTTAAGTAAAAAAAATTTTACCCACAACTTCCAAAAACATTCTGGGTATTTTTCAGAATCCATTTTTTTTAATACATTACCTGCACTTGTCACTGTTCTGCCTTTGGTACAAAATGTGGTCATGCGACATGTGAAGAATAGGCAAATAGGGGTTAAAAATTTTTTCGATCAAAACGGGTTAAAATTCCCTTTGTCCGGGTCCGCTCATGGAAATTATGGTTTTTTTGGGTTCCCATAATAGGGCTGGCGAAAAATTTCAAGACACTGTTGCGGTTTTACAAAATAATACTATAGCCCCCACTGCAAAGTGCATCTAATCTCATTTATGAAGGGTTACAAGTCGGACCTTAATAAGTATGTTAGTTTCTTTTATAGACCTGTGTCATTTCCAGGTGATTACAAATGTGATAAATCTCAGCCAAGACTAACACGTTTACTTTTTCGGGGATTTTTGATTCCCAGAAACGTTTTAATGGCAGAGGGGCCAAAACTGGACGTTGGGCAGCCTGGCTGTTGGATGGGTTATGGTTGGGGCATCACTATATAAATCTTTTAAAGGGGGATTTTGCGGGACGCAATTTTTCTTACCTCCCCCTTTAGCACAGGAAATTAAACAAATCACGCTGGTATAAAGGGCTGCAGGGAGAGAGGGAGGGGTAGAAAGGAGTGAGGAAAAGGGACGTCTAAAAACTTAAGGAAAATAATAAACATAAAACATGGATTCTCAATACAGCAAGACACATCCTCAACGCATTTTCTACCCGGTGCCCTAAAAGCCATTCTTTTGCCTGTCATCAATAAGAATGTTTCACCAACACAAGCCGGCCTGCCCACTCCTGTCTGTCTAGTGGAAGTTTGGGGTAACTAAGGGTATTGAGAAATGCGTAGCTCTCAAGTCTTCACTTTTGTAATCCAAATATTTAAAAATGTTTAAAATACCATTTTGGAGGATCCCCTAAACAAAACCGGACAAAACCCCTTTAAATGTTTATTTTTTAATTTTAACTAGCTGCCTTTGGAGTAAAAATGACAACCAATGCCAAAGCCAGTTGTTTGTAACTAATTTGTTTTTGAATCATCGGTGAGTGCTAAGACGGACACCTCTATACGCATCATTTTTAGGTTGGACGGGGCCCAACATTTTTCCTTTATGAGGGGGCTATATAAAAAAAATATCTTTCTGGGGCATAGTAAAGAAACCCAAACTTAAAATCAAAGGGGGGTTTTGGTTCTATATTTTAAATTTCTGATGAACCCTCGTCTAAACACTTTCTGTTGTGAACCACAACATAAATTTCCCTCACTTCCTTTTTTAAACAGACAGGGCTTTAATTTTGGGTTTAAAACCACCACTAAACTTTTATTTTCTATTCGTACTAGAAATGGCTTTACAGGCAGATTAAAAAAATCCAGGTTTTTTGCTGCTTTAAACTGTCTTTTAAAACCCTTGCTTTTTTTTCTTTGTCCATAGTTTTGGGAAAAACAGCTCCAAAAGATAAAAATTTGCAAAAAACCCCCGGCAAAGATAGATATGACCCAAAGAAAGGTACTCAATCTTTTAAGCCGGGGGGGGAAAAAAAGATAGACAAGTTTGGTTTTCACCATTTGTAATTCACCCTGTGATATCCAGAGAATTTACAGTCTTGTTTTACCGGACCGAAAGTACATGTCATTTGAAGAATCGGACACTTTTTATGTTTGTGTTAAAAGATTTTCTGGTCAACAATTTTTTTTCTTTCATTTGGGCCTTTTTTTTTTTTTTTTTTTTTTTTTTTTTTTTAAACATTTCATGTCCCAATGTTCAAAGTCACTGAAAATAAGGGAGTCTACATATTTTTTAAAATAACATCCTGGTCTCAAGTTAAGGTCTGAGAAGGTGGTGAGCAACTCAAAAATATTGGGCAGACCTCAAATGTGGCCTTTTATTGCACAAAAGGGTCACAAATTCAATACGTACAGCCAGGGTCGGAAAAAAATGGAACCACTAAGACTTTTCAAGCTGTGTTTCAACCACATTTTATTTTAGATCACAGCTTTTTGAAAAGTTCATAGAAAAAAGCTGAAAAAAATAGCTCTAGTCTTCCTTTTGGTCATTGCACTGCTCGAACATAGTGCTTTGTCCTTAACTATATCCAGGGAAGCCAACTCTACTGTATGACCTTAAAGCGGTTGGCTCACTACAAAGATTTGCTTTCAAAATGTAGGGAACACTAAATGAAGACTTTTTCCAAATAATATTGCTTTGTTCATTTTTTTTTTTTTTTTTTTTTTTTGTTAGAGCTACAAGTGATTTTTTCACCTTCTGTGCTCTCTGGTTTTCCCCCAAATGACCAACCTGTTTTACTTCTCCCCCCCCCTGTTTGTTCTATCTGATAGCAGGGAGTGACGTCATCACACAGGTCACAACACACAAACTTTTGGAAGGGGAGCTTGTGTTTATCTGTTTTCAGACAAAAGCCCTAATATGTTGTTTTTCTTTACCTCAGAACTTCCCGGTCCTGACAGCAAAAATTATCTAATTAGCAGAGACTGAATACACGAGCTCTAGCAATTACAGACAGCTTACCAGGGAAATGACAGAGAAAGCAGATTAATTCATTCATGCATCCTATGAAACTTTGAGATGAGACAACCCCTTTAACACCCATTGGAGGTCTCGCACAAGGCACATGAGGGTTTACAATTCGGTATTTCTAGTCTGCTGTAAAAAAAAATCAAACAAAAAGAAAACAAGTATTCTGTTTGCACAAGTATTGATAATTTGTGCTGTTAAAGTTCTTAATCTTATAGGGATTTTTCAGTTCCCATAAAAATAAACCAAGCAACAGGGAAGTCACCACTGCAGCTGACGATTGGCTTCAGTGGCTATGTACCTCTGCTTACATCACAATTCGGAGACTTCCAGTTGGTAATGTAAGGGATTGGTGCATGTGATAGCTGTAGCCAATCTGCATTTTCAGTGGTGTTCTTCCCATTTGAAAGAAAAAACAGAAAACCATGAACAACCAGCGTTGGAGTAAGAAGAGTATAGTGTTTTTTTGTTTTTTGTTTTTTTTAATGGAGCTGAAAGAACTTGGTGTATTACATTATTTTTATAGGACAATCCCTTTCAGTCCTATGTTTTGTCTCTGTCAATGGGGAGTTCAGTTTCCTAGAATGGTTTTGTCACGACTGGAGGGATGATTGGATTAAAAGGTCTGGTCCACATCTTTCACCCTGATATATTACAATCTAGAAGGCTATTACATTTTCCACATTAGTTGATTAGACAAATCCAAAATTAAAACGCCTGCTTTATTAACTGCAACTTATTTTTCAAATTTATTAAGGCACAGAGAAACGGTGAGAAGAAGCAGATCTCTCCCTCGTCAAAAAAAAGCCCGGCAAAGGCTGATAAACCCTCAGGTACCCAATGTGAATGAATGGCTACGTGGCCTCAGCGAAAAGGACTCATCAGATTCCAACTCTTGCAACCCAGTTGGTTTCTTCTCGATATTCCGCTGCGCTTTACTTTAGTAATAGTAATGCCTGGTCATACTGGGCGGTATGGCTGGTAATAGTGTAGGCAAGCTACATCCTTACTTGTACAGTAATTCAAGAAGGGTGGTAAGTAAAGGAATGTAGTTACCCATTTACAGGCATACAGCCCTGGGATAATGATCAGCCCAGGCAGTGATGAGTGCATGCCACCTTTTAGCATCAGTGGCTCATCTCCACTTTAGTATGGTTTATTATTCACTTGAATTCTACTCTGTGTTTGTACATTAATGGCTGCTTACGCATATTGAATGCCACATAGCACTAAATTATAACAGTGTCCATACCAATATTGTTATGTATTGAAATCCATCACCTAGAGGATATACCTTGTATCAGATGGGATATTTATCTCATTGATGTTAATTGAACCATAGTGTACCCCAGTTTTACACTAAAAATGTAAACCAGCACTGTAATATTATTTGTTTTTTAGTGTGTATTGATTCCAGGGCGCTGTACATTCAAGGGGGTTACATACATAAGTCAAACAAGTACAATACATAAATCCCCTTTCATTTTTTTTTTCCCCAAGTTTCCAAATTTTCTTGATGGAAATCTGCCCCCTGCAAATATGGCAAGATTCCCTTTAAATTTAAAAGGGCCCTTTACCTTGTCTTTTTTAGCATAATTTTTGGAACAAAAATCCAAAGGGTTTTTTTGCATCATAATCCACTGTGTGAACAGAGCCTCAGACATCTGTAGCCACCAGTAAATCTCTGCTGCAGCTCTCTTATTGATTAAACTAGACCTTCAACATATTCATTGTATGTTGAAACCATAACTGACAAACTGGTAATGGGTTCTGAAGCCCGTAAGGTCACCAACATGATGCACATTAGGGCATGTCCCCCTGCACATTTTTTTTTCAAAAGGTTTTTGCAGCCGCCAAAAAACCGGGCCGAAAATGAGCACAATGGTCTCTATGGAAAACCCGTGCAGCAGCCCCACTCACGGTTTCCGTCCCCTTTTTCCGACCCGCGGCCGCCCCAAAAAAAATTTAAAAAAGCACAATCTTCCGTCCGGTTTTCGGACGGAATCTGTGAATATGAAGGAGGAGGGCTTTTCTCCACTCATCAACCGACCGGTATTTGTCCTTTGCCGTGGGAACGCACCCTTAAGATGAAAGAAAATTAAGCAGATAACTAGCACAGATAACACATGTCCTTACATAAACATTTTGAAAAGTGCATAAAAACGAAATCACTTTTTATTTTTCAGAAAGGGGCACCTTGGGTTAAAAAACTTTTACACAATGTACCGAAAAAAAAAAAGAAGCCCCCCTCACTGTTCCCAAGGAGCTGCCATCCTGGCCTTTTAAATATAAACAGGGGCATTTCCGACTGTAGAGTGAGCCTTTCCCCCATTCACTGTGCCGAAGATCACCAATGTCGGTCTTTGACATCTTATGTTGGTTTTAAGATACAAAGTCTCAGAAAAGACTATCGTATGCTGAAAATATTGCTTCTTGAAACCATTTAAAATTGAGGGGGCCCCTTAAGAAGAGTGTACAGTAGGCTTTTTTTTCCCGGGTAAGGGGGCCCAGAAACCATGAAAAGGGGCTCTTTTTGTGCAGAGCTGTTGAGCATTCCAGGACTTTTCAGTATGGACATACGTATATTGGCAGGGCCGAAAAGGGAGAACTTTTTAAATCACTTTCATCATAAAGTTTATAATATGTACTGCCGTATATTATTTTTCATTGGTTACTGGCAAAACACTTAAAGGGGATGTATCGCTTCTTCAGTTCGTGTGTTTCATTTTGCCTCAGCTTTTCCAGCTTACGAAATTTTGGGGGGTTTCTTCCCCCCCCAGTGGGTGTTTCATAACTGAAGGGGGGTGACATCATCCCCTTTTCATGTTATGCTTGCTCCCAATCCTTCCCCTTCTCCCCCCCAGTCCACGTACTGTCCCCCTCCCCCATGCAATCTTATTTTTTTAAGAGCTTTACATACCCCCAGGCCCCGCATTCATCTAGACATTTCATGGATCGACACTGATCTCTTCTCTCCATGGAGGGTTGTTACAAAAGAATCCGTCTTCTATGAACTCCCCAGAAAAGAACAGATCACCTTTATGTTTTACCCCCGGGGCATTTAGGATCGGGCCACAATTCTGCTGTTTTCTGATTGTAAAGCCCTGCAGTATTTTTGTGTTTCTTCGGGTTGCAAGTGAAAATTTTGTCGGTCCCCTTTCTTTGATGAAGGGGGCCCTAATGCTCCTTCTATGTTTTGCATTTGGCACCGACGCCAATTCTGCTGTTTTCGATTGTAGAAGCGGTGAAACCCCTGTGTTTTTTGGGCTGTGCAAGGGGAAAATTGTCCGTTCCCCTTATTTGGGTGAATGAACCCCGCCCCCTTGAAATGCCCGGGGGGGGGACGGGAGAAATTTAGAGTCGGCAGCCATACTTGGGAAAGGGGGAATCCGCCGGCACTGGGGAACATGTTTACAAAACAGAAGATAAGGGATCCTGTGAAAACAAGACGCTTTGAAAATAATCCAATTGAAAATTTGCTTGTTTTCACTGTCCCTTTATTCGAAGACCAAAAATAAAATGATACAACGCCTTTTAAAAGGATTTTTAGTAAACAGCCTTCTACCCAAATTGGGGGGTGGGGGGTTCACAATTCGTGATTCGCTTCTTTGGAATTTGAGAAATTATTGAGCGGTTGAGAGAACACCACTATGCCATTGTTAAAAGACTTGCGGGCCAGATGCCCCTTTTGTATATGAAAAAATTCCAAAATGTATTTTTACTTTTTTTTTTAGCCAGGGCAGTAAGCCAGTCAGAAACGTCAACAACAGTTAAGAGGGAAAAGGATATAAAGGCGACTTCCCGATCACAGTCTGAAAGCTCATCTTCAACAAAAGGAGTAACTTCCCCATAAAGGCAGCTCTAAGCAGTTTTAAATGAAAAAGAAGGGATAAGCTCAACAAAAGGGGAGATTTTCCCCCTTTTTACAAAACCAAGGTCATTTCTCCAAAGAAGGAATAACAACCTGAAAAAACCCCTAAAAAAAAAAGGGGTATTTTTTTTTATTTATTTTTGAGGCCCTTGATTTCCCGAGACGTCATTCAGGGTTTCATACATAACTGGTCAAAAAGACAAAGGTGACAAATTACAACAAAACGGTACAGAAAGGGGAGAGGTCCCCCGCCCCCTGGGCTTTCAGCTAGGTTGAATTTAATGCAGCTATCAGGTCATGGAGACTGCTTGCTTGGGTTCGATTTACTGCCAGATGACACACAAAAAATCAAAACGCCTACAGAAAAGACCAAACTGTCAGATATACCTAAAAGATACAAATATCCCTCAAGATCAGCAAATTCTACATACCGCCCAACCAATACTTCACTGTGATGTAACAATACACACACACTAATATATATGTGTATGTATGTATATGTGTGTGTACACACACACAAATATGTGTGTGTATATGTATGTATGTATATATGTATTTTAGCAAACAGTCCCAGACACTGAATAACACCTACGCCAAAATGCAGGCCTGAAACAAATCATGCCCTAAAAAAAAATCAAAACACATAAAGAAGTGAAGCAACCTGCATTGGCACAAGGCAACCATCTTGGCATATTTGTGTGTATGTATATATGTATATATGTGTAATATATAATATATATAAAATATATATATATATATATATATATTATATATAAATTTTATATTTTATAAAATATTTTATAAATATAATACATACACACACACACATAAATAAATAAATAAAAAAAATATATATTTTATATATATATATATATAAAAAATATATATATATAATATTATATAATTATATATATATATATATATATACACAAATATACCAAAGATGGTGCCCAATGCAGGTTTTGCTTCACTTCTTTATGTGTTTTGATTTTTTTTTTAGGGCATGATTTGTTTCAGGCCTGCATTTTGGTGTAGGTGTTATTCAGTGTATGGGACTATTTACTAAAATACTAAGGTTATTTTTTAAGAAAGCAGTTAACATCATCAGATAGAACCAGGTACTAAGTACATTTGGTTTCTTAGCTTGCGGAGCCCTAGGTTATACTTTGGAGGCAGGAAAATGGCCAGATTCGGGATAGTTGTAAACAGAAATATACTGTAAAAGATGGTAAGGCACTACTGACCAGTAAATCAAAGGGGCTGTCTCACTACCAAGATTATTTTTCAACCCGTAGGGAACAGTTAATTAAGACCTTTTCCAAATATATTGCTTTGTTTATTTTTCTTTGTGATAAAAGTAATTTTATCAGCTCTGAGTGCACTCACGTTTCTGTAGGTTACCGACCTGCTCTGTGCTGCTGTTTGTCTTATCTGACAGCAGGGATGATGTCATCACACAGGTCAGCTCTCAGAACTGCTGGAAGCCTGAGAGCTTGGGTGTTATCTGATCTAACAAACAAAGGAGACTAATTAGTTTTGTTTAATTTAGCTCTGAAGCTTCACTGGATTTTAGATAAACATCTCCTGATTTCATGTCAGAGTAACTAGCAGACCTTTGAATATGAGCTGATTTGGAGCATCACCCACAGCCTGACCGTAAAGATACAGGATGCATGAGTGAAAGCTGCTTTTGCCTCTGTGAAACAGCATAGTGAGACATCCCCTTTAAGGGTCATGCAAATTTGATAACCACTGATAACAATTGGCATTTGATATTTTTAGTTTGTAAGGAAACAAATGGGTTGCTGAATAAATGAATACAAGTATATACAGAACAGAGGTATCATTAATCTGGTGTCCATAAGGGTCAATAAACCTTAGTAGAATAAGGTGAAACTCCTTGTGTCACTTGTCTTCCAGTCTAAAAAGGAAAAAAAAAAATCAATCAATCTTCGTAATCATTCGTGCTAGGTGTATGTCATGTTTACACTGGCTACAGTCTGTGGCTTAGGGACCAGATGATTAAATCCAGGAAATATTTGTGTGTCATATTTATCAATACGCTTTAAAGGGGATGTATCGCTTCATCAGTTGGGGCTTTTTTTCTTGAAGTTTGATTCTCTCAGTTTTTGAAATCCAGGGGGTTTCTTCCCCTCCCAGCTGGGTTACTTAACTGAAGGGGGATGACATCATCCTCTCCCTTCACTGTTCACGCTCGCTCCCAAGACAATGTGCTCCCCCCACCCTCTCTGTCTGAGTCCACATATCACTGTCATCTCCCTATGCAGTGTTATTTTGTAAGAGCTGTTTGCAGGCCTGTGGTATGTAAACAATCAGTCTAGACAGCCTTCTATGAGCCCAGAGCACTGATCTCTTCTCTCACAGCTGGAGGTTTGTTACAGTTGAATCCAGTCTTCTATGAACTCATCCAGAGCACAGATCCGCTCCCTTTTTATGTTTACACAAGACACCGGGGCACAATTCTGCTGTTTTCTGATTTTTAGAAGCAGCTTCAGTGTCACTGAGGAGCTGCTAGCTAAATAAGAGTGAAATTGTTGCCGGCCTCTTACACGCAGGACCATTAGGCACCGAGGCACAATTCTGCTGTTTTCCGATTGTAGAAGCAGCTTCAGTGTCACTGAGGAGCTGGTGGCTGTATAGAGTGAAATTGTTGCTGGCCCCTTATTCTGAGTGAGTAAATACGACCAGGGGCCAGACAGAATGTAAATTAGTAGAGCCATCAGCCAATGAAATGAAAGGAGGTGGGATCCGACCGTCACTGGGGAACAGTTTTTACACAAAACGAAGATGAGGGACACTGTGAACAAGGCAGCTTTGCTAATGACATCCAATTGCAAAGTTGCTTGTTTTCACTGTCCCCTTATTCTGAAGACCATTTAATGTAGTGATACAACCCCTTTAACATTTAAACCAGTTGTCTTATATTGGGTATTTTTTTTTCATCTTTCTAAAAAGTTTTTGCTCTTTGAGGCATGGAGTTCACAAGCCTCTGAAGCTGTTCAGTGCTCGTTGGCACAAAGATGTTACCAGCAGATCCTTTATGTCCTGTAGATTATTAGGATAAGGATGGATCACATGTTTTTTTTAAGCACGTCCCACAGATATTTGAACAGATTTAAATGTGACGTATTTGGGTGCTAAGGCAACCCCTTGAACTCCTTGTTATGTTCCCCAGATCTTCCCTGAACAACTTTTGAAGTGTTGCAGGAGCATTACTTGGCTGAAAAAGAGCAACTGCCATTAGGGGATACTTTTCTATGAAGGGATCTACCTGGTTTTAGGTAGATGATATATGTTAAAGTGACATCCACATTAATGCCAGGACCCAAGGTTTTCCAGTAGAACATTACCCAGAGTATCACTGTGCCTTCTCCCCATAGTGAATCCAGAAAAATCCCTTCTACAGGTAAGTGACAGACACACCTGGCCATCCACATGATGTTAAAGAAGTGAGTTATCTGACCATCCACCTTCTTTTATGCCTTTATGGTCCAGTTTGGATGCTAATGTGCCCATTGGAGTCAATTTCAGCAGTGGACAGGGGTCAACATCGGCGCTCTGACCAGTTAGTTTGTTGCATATGGAGCAGGGTTTGGGTTTACTGTGTGCGGGTAACCCCCTTTCTGGGCATAAAATGCAGTAACTTTTTTGTTCTATAGCAGCACTTCTATGGAATTGGCCAGATGGACTACACTTGCACCCATTTGCAGCAATGAGTCTATAGTGTCCATGGCTCTGTCATCACTTCCTTTTTTGACCACTTTTACTAGGTACTGTCCACCAGGAACACCCCACCAGACCAGTCTCTTTGTAAATATTCTACCCAGCCATCTAGCTGCCACAATTTTACCCTTTTGTCATTTAGACCCTTAGATTTGTCATTTTCCAACCCAACAACTTCAAGAAGGAGTTGATCACGCGTTTTCTGACCGTTGCCAAGGTTACGAGATGATCAATGTAAATCCCTTCATCCTTCACTGGTTTTAATGTTATAGCTGATCAGTGTATATCTGTAGTTTTCAAAAATCAGTGTCCTAAAATAAAATAAGTTTTCTCTCTTCTATAGTCAAGTCCTGAAGACTCGGAGAAGAAGCGTACCAATTATACAGCATATAGGAATTTCCTGAATCGAGAAGGCCCTAAAGCTCTTGGTTCCAAAGAGATTCCTCAGGTAAGTGGGCGGCATTGGCCATTTTTATTAACTCATCAACTTTATATGCCATAATTATGCCATAGGGTGTAACCACCAAGACACGTTACAGACTCCAAGAGCCAGTATGATGACCTCTTCCTTTTTTCAAAGGAAAATTGGATATGCTGTTCATTGGAGATATGGCAATACACAAGTATGCTGCCTTGGCTGTTTCCATATGTCCCAGACCATGAACACCGCCGCCCCCCCACTCCCTTACGACCTAGAGACCGTATCCATACGTCCAGGTGTCGATTGTGGTGGTTCAAACAATACCTGGTACAGTATGTGAATAAAACGTACCCTGAGATCCGCGCGAGGAGACTCTAAATCAGAGTTCGCGCAGCTCGGCACGGGGTGTCACGTATATAACAGCTGGACCATCTTATCCCAATCCCGCCGCCGCAGCGTCGGCCCCGACCCAGCCAAGGAAATCGCTCCGGGGGGGGGGGGGTCGGTTAAACGCCCCTTAATTATCGCGAACGATCGGTTCGCAAAAACTAAGGGGAGACGCAGAGGACGATCCCGCGTCCCGTGCCTCTCGGCACAACAGCACAATCCCTGCGTCATCTCTCTGGGTCGGCGGGCAAAAGAGAAACAAAAAAAAAGCAGCCACTGGATCGACGAATTTCGAGCAGCTCCCTGCCATCTGGTGACATATTGGGACAGCACGAAGGCAGAGAATGCCTTCCCGGGTTGTCGTGTGAAAACAAAAATCACGATGCCCGCCGTGTCCCTGTGGGCACATGCTCGCATCGTTGAACTGACTAGTTGTCAAGGAACCAATCATAGCAACAAGAGCTAATGCACGAAATTTCCTATTGAATGAGAGATCAAAAGAACCGCATCAGTTCACATTCAAAGCCCCTTGGTTGGAAGGGAAAAACGAGATGAACCCACAAGAGGCCAGCCCACCCCCAGATCCCCCTACCCCCCCACCCCCCCCCCGCCCACCCACGAGCACCCCCCCCTCTTTCCCCGCCCCCCCCCCCCCCCCCCCCCCGCCCCCCCCAGCCCCCCCCCGCCCCCCCCCCCCCGCCCCCCCCCCCCCGCCCCCCCCCCTCCCCCCCCCCCCCCGCCCCCCCCACTCCTCCCCCCCCCCCCCCCCCCCCGCCCCTCCCCCCCCCCTCCCCACCCCTCCCCCCCCCCCCTCGCCTCTCCCCCGCCCCCCCCCCCCCTCCCCCCGCCCCCCTTCCCGCTCTCCCCCCTCCCCCCCCCCCCCCACCCCCCCCCCCCCCCCCCCCCCGCCACCCCCCCCCCCCCCCCCCCCTCCGCGCCCTCCCCCCCCCCCTCCGCCCCTCCCCCCCCCCCCCCCCCTCCCTCCCCGCCCCCCCCCCAACCCCCCCCCCCCCCCCCCCCCCCCCCGCCCCCCCCCCCACCCCCCCCCCCCCCCCCCCCCACCCACCCCCCCCGCCCCCCCCCCCCCCGCGCCCCCCCCACCCGCACCCCCCCTCCCCCCCCGCCCCCGCCCCCCCCCCCCCCCCCCCCCTCCTCCTCCCCCCCCCCCCCCTAAGCCCACCCCATACCCTCCCCCCCCCCACCCCTCCCCCCCCCCCACCCCCACCCCCACCTACCCCTCCCAAGATACCCACAAACCCCCCCTGCCCCACTTCACCCCCCCCCCTCACCCCCCACCCACCCTACCGCCCAGCAAATTACACGCCCGTGCTTCTACTACCCTCCCAGCAGGCCCACACCCTCAGTACCAAGTTAATTAAAACCCTAACGTTGTCAAGCGCGATAAAAAAAAAAAAAAAAAAAAAAAAAATCAATCACAGAATAAAGATTAATGTTCCATCCCTGCAGCAGCATAAGAAAGGTGAATAAAAAGCGGATCTAAAAACTCCTATAAACGCCAAAAGTTGTACCCAATTAAGAACGTCAGTATCATCCCAGCAAAAAAAAAAAAAAAAAAAAAAAAACAGCATTATACAGTCTCTGTATTACGGGAAAAATAAAAAATTTATAGCTCTCTCCGAAGATCGCGATGCATAAATATTGTTTTACAACACAAAAAACACATATCTTTTATTTTTTTTAAAAGTGCTCAACATACCACGAAAAAACTATATTTATTAAATAGGTGTATTCGCCCATAGATCGCGTCAGCGACCCAAAGGGTAAAGCCAACTTATTAACACAGATCTATAGCAAAACATGGGTGAGCCCTGTTAAAAAATAAAATAAAAAACACATACTAGTATTGCACATATTTTCATTCAACACCTACCTGGGCCCGTCGCAAAAAAAAGGATTTAAAAAAGACGTATCAATAAAGCCTTGTCCCCGCCAAAAATAAATGATACTAAAATAAAAAAAAACGGTCACCTCATCTTCGCAAAACAAAAACACCAAGTCCCTACACAGCTTTCCAGCGACTATAAGACGGAAAGAAAAAAGGAATATGAGGGAAATATCAGGCCCCCCATACCAAAGCCCCTAACATTCATTCACCTAGCTCGCATCATTGTGGCGATTGAACACCTTACATAATACCCATGTAGAAACACTGAAAAACAAGAACAGCGCCCCGCCGACCCGCCCCACCCCCCCACACCGCCCAAACCAAATTACACTTATACCCATCTACAATCCCATCATCGACACGTCACGACCATACCAACAACACCCTTCCCCGATCCCGCACACCCCCCACCCCACACAACACATCCACCACCCCCCCTCAAGTGTCAGTAAATAATTGAATCAAAACCATCACAGAGAAAACCTTAATAAAACGTGAACAAAGCATCATAAACCCCCCATAAAGGAAAGGTACCAAGAAAAACTACTCTTCTTCAACACAACACCATCCCGCAGCAAAAAAAAGAAAACACGCCCATACACAAGGCTCTGCAAACAGCAAAAATAAAGAAGTATGGGCAGTCAGAATAGGAACTAAATAAAAACGCAAAATTATTTATAGACGTAAATTCTAACAGTGTTAAAAGAAATAAAACAGAAAAAACTATAAAAAAACTATATCATTTTAATTGTAACCCTACCCCCAAAGTAAGAGAGTTTGATATTCACATCGATTTACCACCACTGCACGGCGAAATGCTTGTAGCTTAGAAAACATTAACTAACACAATGAACCTAAAACAGACCAAGCACGTACAAAACAAAAAAATTGACCTAACAGCGTTTTTTCCTCCCCCTCCCCCCCCCCATTATCAGTGTGCCCAAATCTAAAAAAAAAAAACTATGGAACACCTGTGCATCAAAAATGACACAGTAACACACCCCTAATAGATCCCTGAGGTGTTGAATATCCAAAATGGGGCGACTTCTTGGAAAGTTTCGCCTGTTCTCTGCTACTTTTGTGGGCCTTTGGTGTAAATGGCGACATGGTGGAGAGGGGGGGGGTGGGGGGGGGGGGGTGGGGGGGGGAGGGGGGGGGGGGGGGGGGGGGGGGGGGGGGGGCGGGGGGGGTGGGGGTGGGGCCCCCAGGACCCAAAAATCTGTCGTTCCAAAAAGCCAAAATTAGCGCTCCGCCTCCCGCTTATACGCACAGCGATGCGGCCCAAAGACAGCAGTTTTACCACAAACCCGACAGTAGGGTATTGCCAGGAACTTGTTGAAGGAAATTGCTTAACAAAGTTTTTTTAAGGTTCTTTTTTTCCAGGATTCCCTTGTATATTATGAAACATTTTAACAAATATTGCGAATTATTGAGAAATTTTTTTTTTTTAATTTGGGGGTCATCACAGCATATGCTTAAAAAAAAAAAAAAAAATTAATATTTAATCCACACAACCGCGGTGAGTAAGGTCGACGACCGCACCGCGACATCACCTACCTCAGTGGGGTCTATATAATTCCATAATTCAACCCACCCCTTATATATTCATTAAAAGGGGTGTAGTTTCCCAATTTGCGGTCTATTTAAGGGGTGTTTTATTTATAAAGTTTTTAGCACCTTAAGTGTGTCCCTAAAACCTGAAATGGCGCCTAAAAATAAAATCCGTGCTGATTGGAAAATTGAGGACCCTCCAGATATAGTAGGTTCTCTCCTATTCTATTTCTGGGTGCTCTATGGGTGAGTCCGCACAAAGATAAAAAATGCACCTAGGGCCACATATGGGATATCTCTAAAAAAAAACTGCAGACCTGGGGGAATTGATATTAAGTTGCATTTTAAAACCTGGTCAACATTAACCGTATTCAGTGAATTAATGGATAAAATAATTGAAAATCTGCAAAAAAAAATGTGAGTTTGGGGGGTTGGAATTTCTGAAATTTCCACCGCCACTTTGCTTTATATTTTCTGTGAAATATCTGAAGGGTTTATCAAACTGTCCTAAATAGGTGTGTAAATACGTTACAGGGTCCTAGGTTTCCTATCTTCAGATGGCGTCACTTATGTGGGGTAGTCAAAACACTAAACTAAACATGCAGGCCCGTCAAAGCCATGTCAGAACTGGAGTGGTCCCTAAAAAAAAATGTATATAGGCAAATTTTCTAGAAAATGTGAGAAATTGCTCCTAAATTTTCTAAGCCCTCTAATAGGCGTGAAAAAAAAAAAAAAAACAAGACATTTAAAAAATGATTCCAACCTATAGAGTAAATATGTATATGCTAGTTATAAACTATTTTGTGAATGAATAATTAATCTGTCTTGCATCTCAGAAATTTTTTCAACTTTTCAAAATCGCTAATTTTTTCCAAATTTTTCATGAAATTGATATTTTCACAAACAAATGCAAGGATTGTAAGAAAAAAATTTCTTGACTAACGTATAAAGCACAATGTGTCACGAGAAAACAGTCTCTTGAATCACATGAATATGGTAAAAGTGGTCAAAAAGTTATATTCTCACTACTAAATTGGGAACATGTCAGATTTCAAAAATATGGGCTGGGTCAGGAAGGCCAAAACAGGCTGGGTCCTTAAGGGTGGGTTAAAAGTTTATTATTCTCCTCTCATGAATTGAGCTTAAAAAACATGGTAGTCAAAAGGTAAATAAGGACTGTGTCCACAAATAAATTCTGTCGAGCATTTGTTATATCCTGCTTGTTTATAGGGAAAAAATAAAGCAAATACACGAATATATTTTGACAGGAACTAAGCATTAAAATATAACTTTTTAAATATAACTACAAGTTAAAAATACCATTATCTCTAATTATTTTATACAACAGTTACCAAAGCCAACAACAAAAAACCACATGGGTCATGAATATATGGCCATGAAATGTTCAAATGTTAGAAAAGTGGGTGAAAAACATGGAACCAGAAAGACCAAAAAATAGAGATAATTACTATCCCTTTCCTGCGCTTACAAAGTTCCCTGAATAAATCTAATCAAAAAAAACGCCTTCCTAAAACAATACGGGGTCGCTCGCTCGTCCCCCCCAAAAAGGACTCACCTTGCCCCGTCCCGAACCTGATCCCTAATAAAAAATTAAATATTCCCTTACAATAAATCGCTAATAGCATAAACGAAATAAAAACCTTTCTAGTCAATCATAGGAAAATCAACACATATAAAAGTCCCAACATGTATTCCATACCCACCTTTACTTACTACCCTTTTTCATCAGGGGACATTGATTGATGTGGTTAGGAAATCACGCAATAGAAAAGGAAGAGGGAAATAAAGTATAGCCACAACTGAAATGGAAAGAACGTATGGTTCAAATCACACTATCAATGCAAGCTATGGATCACCACCAGGCTGCTTATATACAGAAGTTTCCTAGGCCTTCTAACCACAAGCTCCTCTCTTCTCTAGCAGTGGTCTGGCTGTGTGAGGTCAAGTCAGTTGGCTGCGTCTTCTGGTTGGTTTTTGTAATAATGTATTTTTTTTTATCTGGGGCAGCACAAGGACTTGCCTTATCTTTCTTAATTTTTTTCTTAAGGTTTATGTAATAATTGACAAAATAACACGTCAAACCGCTCCCTGTTAAGAGAGCTGCTGAATCCCCTCGTGCCCGGAGGCTGCTTTACAAACCACAAGGATGTCATTTCCATCACCAATGTCCCATCTAATAAAACAGGTCTCAGTAAGAGCCTGAAATGCCCAATAGACTGTCTGGTAGGAACCTTTCCAAGCAAGACTGACAGAAAGGGGAGCACCTTGAAAAGCTGGAGGAGGCTCTATCATAAAAAAACAGCATCAGATGGTGATAAACCTTCTATAATTAACCACCGTGCATTGCAACTTTCGGGGAGATATGGGTGATCTCCGAAGGAAGGGAAGCTCCAAATCCTTTGAATCACTGAAAACAAAGCTAAATCGCAGATAACCTCAATTGATGGTACTTTCATGGGAAAATAACCTTTTTTTTGCACAGAAACTTGTCAGATGCTTTTTTTTCAACTAGTAATTGAAAGGGATATTGCAACATCAGGGGCCGGACACAAGCCTTTTTGGAGCCCAAGGCGAGTACCAACAAGAGGCCAATGGGCACGCCCCCCCCCCCCCTTTCGCTCTCAAAAAAAAAAAAAAATACCCCCCACACACACACACACAACACACACACCACACACAACACACACACCACACACACACACACACCGCACACAAGACAGACACACTAAATGTTTTATTCCTCTTCACACCACCCCCCGTCGCGTCCAGGGACCTGATCACTAATTTTTTTGGCCCCTCCTACGTCGACACTTTCTGGAGCCGGGAAATTTAAGTAGGATACTGAATCGCACATAGCTCTCCCGTCCATCCATCACCCCCCCTTCCTTTCGTGTCATTTCATCTCCTCAGCAGAAGGCGCAGGTGGAGTCCACTGCACATGAAAATCGCCCAGACAAATTTGGTGGTCGCATGTTTTTCAAAATCGCTCCCGCCACCGTAAGACATTTGCAATAACCCCTAAATAACAAGTCACTAAAATAATCCAACCATTATCATGAGCAAATCTAAACCGAGACTGGAATGATGTAGTTACTCGAAAAACAACTCTCAAAAAACCAAGACCCAAAACTATAGACTACTTTAAGGCTCAAATAATTTTTTTATTCCGGTGGTTTCCTGCCCAGACCCTGACCGGACAAACGGCAACCCCCCACATGAACCATCAGCTGTAACACAGGTCTCTGAAAGACATGAATACCACCGGCCATTAAAAAAGTACAGTGGCTATATAGTGGTAGATACTATTTGTATGAGAGGTCTCTGCCGAAGACTAAAAGTGATTACAACAGCAGTTTACATTTAGTGACTTCCACACAGGAGTAGATGTGTCCGTTTTTTCCCCCCTTCCCTCCCCCTATCACGTCCGTTCACTTTCCCCATTTCCTTAGCTTCCATGGACCCGGTTCACAGACACCTTCATGCTGATTGCTCCCGCCAAAGGACCTCTTCCCTGATGATTTAGGACAACAAAATATCTTAGAAATCCTGCACATATTCCAGTAACTCCTGTCCCTTAATTATAGGATATAAGTCCCCCCTTAGTCAAACGAGGTATATAGATATTGATCCCCTTAGACAAGGTAGTAAATAAATATAGGCACTCAAGGCAGGTATATGCTGGGGCACAGGCAAATATATTGCCGCTAGGGTTTTCGAGGCAGGCGTGGATGGGTGAGGGCGGGGGAGGGGCGGGTGGCATCAGGCAGGCGTATGGGGGGGGGCCCAACAGGCAAGGCTTAAAATATGGGTGGTGGGTCCGACAGGCAAGGCTTATGGGGGGCGCACAGGCAGGCATTATAGGGGTGCCGGGCAAGGGCAGGCATTATAGGGGGCCCCGCAGGCAGGCATTAAATGGGCTCAACAGGCAGGAAAAAGGTGGCCACTACAGGCAGGATAAATGAAGGGGGGCCAAATCCACAGGCAGGCAATAAATGGGCCGCGGCCCCCGGGCAGGCAGGCATAATATGGGGCCGCAGTAGCATGCATAAAGGTGTGCTCGAGCATGCAGGCATATATAGGGGTCCTACCAGCCCCCCCACGGCGGCCGCGATCCGCCGTGGATGCAGGCAATATGGGAAGGCCCGCAGGCAGGCATAGTATAGGTGGCCGCAGGTGGGATAATAGGGGGGGGGCGGGTGCGGGGTGGGGGTGGGGGGGGGGATTGGTGGGGGGTGGTGGGTGTGTGGTGTGGGGTCTGGGGGGGGGGAGGGTGGGGGGGGGCGGGTTAGTGGTGGGTGGGAGGGAGGGGTTCGGCGGGAGCCGGACGGCATGCGTATATGGGGCCCACAAAGGCAGGACACTTGTTTAAAAAAACAAAACGTATCATTAAAAACTTACCCAAAAATCCCGGGCGCGAGCACCACACGCGCTAGATCAAGTCCCTCCTCCTCCGTCCCCCAGCCCTCTTCTTTCTTCCCAGCCCTCTCTCTCTCTTTTTTCATTCTCTCTCTCCCTGCTCCTCTCTCCCTCTTCTCTCTCTCTCTTCTATCTGCGATTTTCTCTTTTTTCCTGTCTCCTCTTCACAAAAAAGGCCGCGCATCCTCGGCAGCTGCCTCGGGCGTGCACGGCCTTTGGAGCGCGGGTGTTGCGCCCGAGGAGTAGGCAGCGTCGCGATGACATCACGGTCATTTTGCGACGCTATCGGCACCTAGCTGTCTGATGGCGCACGGGGCCGCGGCGGTACCTCACAAGCGGCTAGGAGGAGCCCGGGGCCCCGCTGTGATTCGGGTCGTGGTGGGGGGGTCGGCTGCATCACACCCGCCGCGCCCCCCGAGACCCCGCCCCCCAGCGGCGCTGAGAAAACCAGCGGATCCTCGTGCTGGTAGCGGGTCCCTACCCTGTGCTGCGGGAGCAGGGAGCGCTTGCTCTCTGTTTTCCGCAGCGCGAGAAAAAGCAAGGAGATGAAGGAAAGAATGATAAGATCCCCTCACGCTCCGTTCCCCGTACCCGCTCTATGTTCCCGGTCCTGCCATCAGAACACAATCCGGCCCACGGCAAGCGGCCTATGGGATGTGGGGGAAGGGGATCCCGGCTAGGGTCGTGCCCCATGACGGCGGCCGGCGTCCCATAGGGGAAATTCTTAGTAAGGCTTCCCCTAGGGCGGGTCGCCTAACACTTGGCCTACCCGTCGTCCCGGCCCCCTGTTGCCCTTTATATGAATATTATTAAGTAGTATTTATAGCTCTAGTACCTTTACTTGGTGATCACACATAAGATCAGTTACATCAAAACTTCCTAGAAAAAAGCAAAGGTGTCTGGGGAAAGGTAGACCGGCTTCAGATGGTAGGGAGGGATTATTCATAAAGCCATATGTATGCTCACTGACTGCTTTTTAAATCACACAGCAGGGCAGGTATACAATTTCTTTCTCTTCCTACTGCTGCATTATATAAGCAATCTTTCATCTTGTATTGCAATTCATCCTTTATGTATGTGTTTTGTTTGCTGTTAATAAATGAAGATATTCCTGTTGGATAAGGGAAAATGATGGAGGCATTACACAGGTTTTTAAATTAAAAAGTTTATCTTTCTCCCCTATTCTTTCTTCTTTCGTTCCTTCTTCTCTTCTCTTTCTTTTTCTGGCCTGTCAAAAATGCATTTAGCAATAATTAAAAAAAAAAAAAAGTTGTATAGTTAACCTAACCTTCAACAGCTAACCTAATTTAAGTTCATTAATAAAAAAAAAAACCTTGCATTCTAAAAAAGCATACATTTTTACTGCATGAGTTCTTGATGTGTTGTTTTTTTTCAAATTGATAAACAACGTAAATGCAATGTGTGAATCCATCCTAATTGCCACTGTGCCTGAAAAGTTTTAAAATATCAAAATCTAATCTAGCAATTGAATAAATTGTGTGCCCCCGGGGCTGTGGTTCTCTGCAATAGATTGGTTACCATGGCAGCATGAGGGCATATAATTGCAGCCTGTACGGCATATTGCCGGAAACAAAATGTTGGGAGACCATGATGTAGGTTTGGATTTCAGTAATAATTAAAGGGGTTGTCTCTACAAAAATTGTCAAGTCAAATAAAATTAAAATCTTCCAAAAAACAAGCAAAATTTGCAATATATGTCAAATAACAAATCTCCTACTGATTTCTAGAGAACTTGTTCATTAAAGTGGCTCCTACAGAGGAGGCTGCTGAGTCTCTAAATAGTCAAAAACTACCGACCTGCTTGTTCTCCCTGATAGGCTGTATCATCTTTAATAAAAAAATTAAAATAAAACACAACAGGTCGAGTCGGGAGCGAGAGCACGCAAGTTTAACTATCACCTGTCCTCTTCCTCTCTCTGTCCTCGCTCAGCCCTGCAGCACAGCCTCGTGATTAGAGCAGGCATACTATAGCAGCCCCTGTCAGTTCCCTCTGCTGGCCTTATCTTGTGTCTCAGCCTAATTATTTGATGATTTTCACTGCTGTTAACTATTTTTCCTGCCCATGACATTCAGCTCTGAGTCTGGGCCCTTGCCGCTATAATTAGCCATTCAACACTCCTGTTTACCTAGCCAGCTGTTCCTTCCTCATCTTCCCTTCTTCAAATACCCCACCTCAATCTTAGGGGCGCACTGCTTGAAGTAATGATTCAGGACAGGAAATAGTCAACAATTCAGTGAAGAGTAATTAAGCAGTCACAGACAGATGTAGCACTGGGAGAAAACTCCCCCTGCTCTCCCCATGCAAGATGACAAACAGCGCGTTCCCAGCCCTGGCAGCTATTCAACATCAGAGATTAAATTATGAGTTTCGCTTCCCGCCCCCCCCCCCCCCTACCCCCCCCCCCCCCCTGCTCAAATTCCCCACTGGTGCTGGTAACCACCCCTGGCCGCGGGTCATGTATGGATGTATGGGGAGAGAAATAATGTGCTGGGTGTACACGGTGGGATAAAAACGATTAGCAAGATTAATGTACCAATAGTCAGCAGGGGCAAGAGGAACTCTGTGATTCTGAGATGTATCTCCCCCCCCCCCCCTTCCAAAAGCGCCGTTTTAAGAGTATCGGAAGCGATCGCGAGCAGCATGACGAGACACCCTAGATGTAAGGGAGGGGGAGAAGGGGACACGAGGAACCAGTGCTTCCCCCCCTTGCCCCTGATTATTTAAAACTCCAGGCTCTTTAAGGACAGCACCAAGGAAGGATGAAATCCAGTCGTGAGACAACTCCTTTAAGTTTTGTCCAGTTTGTCTCAAGTGGCTAAATGTAACATTATTGTTAGTTGGTAAATATTTTTTTTTTTAGTTTTTACATTATAGCTGCAAACTTCCTTTGTGTTTTGTTATTGTTTTTTTTTTTTTTTTTTTTTTTTTTTTTTTCCCTGATGGTTTTCATGCTGTTGTAGTTTTTGACTTTCAGTAATAGATCTGTTGTTGCAACTTGTTGACCAAAATAGTTGTATACTCCCTTTAGCGATATAGTTTTGCTTTACAATTGATTGGACCACTAACTGTTTTCATCTTCCTCTGCAAGTGTGATTTGTATGGTGACGGTCCTCATAGAGACAAAAAACTGAGCAGAAAGGTTTGAAGATGCGGTTATGATCCCACCTACACGAGGGTCCTGGGAGCCCAAACTGTATTTACTAATATCAACATGTTAAAGGGAAAGCTAAGATTGTTTCACCACGGGAATTGTTTCCGCACACAATTTGGATCGCCACGTATTTGCGCTCCGATAATTACGGTAGAGATTTTGCGCGCACAAAAAATTCCGGTTTTACCATAGTTCCCTAGAGGACCTATGGAAGTTACCGCCTCCTCTCCCTTCTCGTACAATATGATCGTATATTGGGTAACTCGCGGGGAGATAAGTGACATGTCACATGTACGCGCGTGCGAGTAATGAATGTCAATGGGCCTGGCTGACGAGGCTGTCCGCACCTATAAAAAACAAATACACCCACAACTACATCATGTGAACATACCCTAAATAAGTTACGATTTTGTGTATGATATGAATTGGTATCATAATGACATTAATCCTATTGAGCACTTCCTGAAAGGGTGTCGTTTAAATATAGTTTTTTGTAAATTCTAATTCCCAAAGATAGGGGTCAGATAACTGGCTGGAGGTGGCATGAACGTTTTGTGTTCAATCACGTGGGGTCCTGAGTAGTCAGAAGACCCGGAGGAGTAAAAGAGGCCAAGTCATTAATAGTAGCGCTACGGGAGGGAGTGCAAAGTAACTGAAAAATAATGGGTGTTCAGCAAGAAGACCAACTACCTCATCCTCGGGGGGGACAACGAGAATGGTTGGTGATTCCCAAACGCGAAGAAGGATATTTACAGGGATAAGACCTACATTGTGTGTTGTGGCTAAGTGACGACAAAAACTGAAAGAAAATGTACAATTAACGTAGTTAAAGGGGTCCTTATATCGGCCATGTATTACAGTTGTCATGGTACCAAGGAATGTTTTAAAGGGAATATGTCATCAATAATTAGTCATTGTTTAAGTCCTATTTTTATGTTAAACACATTTTTTAGGAATTTTTGGTTATATATTTTTCTTAATTTTTCATATCACTTTCAATATTTTTTTTTTAACAATTCTTAAGTCTTGCAGTTTTCCCTTTGGCCACTAGGCCTTGTTTGCACTGCTTTAACAGCAGTCAGAGATGTGCTTTACAGCAGCTTCATGCACATAGAAGACTTAAGACTGACTCAGTCTCATTCACTTCTATAGGAGAGTTTTCTAGTCATGCTCTGTGATCTGGGAAGAAATCATTGTGCAGGGAGGTGAAAGGGTGAACTGTGACTATCTACTCTTGTGACTGGTAGATCCTGTTATCTATTCACACTGGTGTCTCCTTTCAGTTTGACCCTCTTTGTGCTGATAATGAGCAGATAGCTGAGAATCTTTCTGTACAGAACAGGAAGTGTGACACTATTATCAGGCCTAGTGGCCAAAGTGAAAACTGCAGGACTTAAGAATTATTAAAAAATATTGAAAATTATATGGAAAATTTTTACAAAATATAACCAAAAATTCTTTAAAAATGTGTTGAACATACACATTTTGATGACACATTCCCTTTAAGTGTAAGGGGAATTGTTTCAGTTTTAGGGTAGGTGGATTTTTTTTTCCAGGAAATTTAGCATAAATCCATAGCTAAATCCAATTGTGTATAATGCTGTATTCACACTACAATAAAATGGGTGAAATCCACAGTGAAAATCTGCATCAGAAATACATGCCATGATTTAAAAATTCTGATTGCATGTCAGTTCCTGACACAATCACACTCTATTGGTGTGCATAGGCATTGTCCCGTACAGCTAAGTGATGGGTATCTTTGAGTATCTTTCCCGCCCTTCTCCCCCCCTCCTCTCCTCATCCTCACCCCCACCCTCCTGGCAGCCAGCACATTGTCAGGAATGACATACCTTTTTAACATTATGAACTTCTTCATATTTGGTGTTTACAGTCATTGCTTCCACATTCATTTCTATGCAGCACAGACACTTGGCGGGCTATACTGTATTACAGAAAAGAGGCAGCATGTATTGGCGATACAATAATAGGAAATTATATCGCTGAATGTAATCATTTTTACATTGAGAGATGTAACATTTTCCTTCTACAATTTTTTTTAGTTTCATCACGAAATTGTATTGATGGTTTAATATATAAGATACCTGTGACCATGTAAATGCGTCTTACATATAATATTATACATTCATCAGTTTTTTAACATAAGCAGAGTTTTATTAGGGGGGAGGGGAGTATAAAGCACATGAAAGTCTGGTCATTACTTTTTGCTGTGTTTGGTCTGCATCTCTCTCAGTGAAAAGCTTGTAAAGCTCGTCAGAGGCCTTCCAGTTCCTACCAACCTTGATCCCCATATGTATATTTTCAGTTTTTTTGCATGTATAATTCGGCTTTTCTGATGTCTTTTCCGATACCTTTTCTTTGTGCAGGCAGAATCTTTTGGCACAAAGATTATTGATGAGGATGGTCTGTTTGATTTAATTCGATCTTTACCCGGAAAGAAGTCAAAGTATGTAATAGCAGCAGAAGCTGAGGTAAGAGCAGCAGATGTACCTCATTTGAGTAATGTATCATGTATGAAAGTGGGATTTGTGTATCTTACTACAAAATGGATGAGAATTTGACACTGGAAGCTAATCCGCTTATAAGAATTCTGGTAATTGAAGACCGGAAAATGAGTCCTCTATGGACCGCTTCTCCCACATTGTGTTTTTTAAATAAATTTAATAAATAAAATAAATTTAAAGTAAATTGTTATAGAGACATTAAAGAAGATGTTAAAAGGGAATCTGTCATAAGAATAGAACCAATTTGTTTAACCATATTTCTATTTTAAACACATTTTTTCAGAATTTTGGGTTGTGGTTTTTTCCCCCCATTTCCCATATCACTATCAATATTTAAAAACTGAAATTTGACAGTTTGTCCACTAAGTTTAAAGGAGTTGTCTCACTACAGGCTTTCAGCCTACTTCAATGTGTCTGGCAACATAGGATTTTTGAATTCAGGGGCGTGCTTCTTGTCTGCCCCTTTCCCCCTCCCCTCAGCACACAGACAGCTCTCCTCCTCTGACTTCTATACAGTAGGGGAAGGGCAAGGGGGTTTGCTGCCAGAGTTAACCCTGTGTGTGCATGCCTAGGTCTGCTGCCGGCTGGTCACTGCTGAATCAGCTGCACTGTCAGCTCCACAGAGTCAGGAGACAGCAGGGAGAGGGCTGATCTATGAGTGTGGAGAGGTCTGTGAAGCTGTGTATGCTAATAGCAGAGCAGGGAGGATGTAAGTGTTCCAACCCCCCTGCTTAGCAAACAAATCCCAGGACAATCACAAGCAACAACAAACAAACCCTGTCAGAACAGACACAGGGCAGCTGTGAAGTGTGTTACTATAATCACGATGTGTCACTAATACAGCAGAGCAGGGAAGGATATGAATCATTCACATGCCCCCCTGATCTGTTCTATTATTATAGTCAGAGCTCCACAGACATATGGTGATTATAGTACACTTCACTGCTATCACATCCTCAACTCTGCCTCACCTCTGCTCTCCTCAATCTGTGTAGAGAGCAGGAGGGAGCAGGCACACTCAGGGTTTATCCACACAGTAGCCAGAGCCCTCCCCATTCCCTAGAGAAGCATACTGTGCTGGAGGGGCTCTGTGCTCTGACCTGTATTCAGAAGCTGATGAGTCACCAGGACTGGCAGACCGTGAGATAACAATCAACAGGTCAGCTGCGAGAGGAATTTCAGGAGCTGATGCACTCCCACTACCAGGGATAACTCAAAATCAGTAGGACATTTTCTAATGAACATATATTGCAAAGCTGCTTGTTTTTTAAAGAGCTTTTAATTAAAACCCAATCATTGTAGCGAGACAACCCCTTTAATGAGGCTGCAGACACACAGCATAGGACTGCTTTTTATCTGATGCATGACCGCAGTCTTTGTCAATGTTTTCCAAAAATCGCGGCCGTTTTTTGGCGTCAGCCCGTACAAACGCCGGTGGATTTTACAAGTTCTTAAAGCCACTGGTGTCAAAAAACAAACGGAAAAAAAAGACTTGTGTAGACTACAGTTTGTTTTATTTGTATTAAAGTCTATGTGCTTGCAAAACGGTTGGATTTTCACTTTTCCAATACTAAAACCCAAAAAATCCGACCGTTTTTGTGCGCTCTGTAGACATAGCCTAATGGTCTGACACTTCGTGTTCTCTAGAGAAAACTTTTCTGCAGTCTCTGCATTATCATGATAGGCAGGATTAGGGTATGTTTAAACGGAAAATTTGGGAGCGTTTTCCCGTCTTTTTTGCGCTCTAAACGGGAGAGCGTCCCAAAAATTTAAGGAACCCCACATTCTCACGAGAACTTTTCTTCCCTCCTCTCCCCGCCGTAAAAATACATCTTTTTACGCGCGGAGATAATGACATTCAATTAGTTGCGGCGAATACCCCCAATAATGCATGTCAATGGACCCGGTTGCCGCCCCCCCCGCAATACGCACTGTCAGCGGCCCCAAAGCACCCGCGTAATTCCCGCTTATTACGCCCCTTTTACCCCGTAACATACCTAACACGAAAGGTACACAAGTTTTTTAGATAACAAAGAATCCACAGTAAAAAAAGGAATGGTCACGCTTCTCCTCCCTGCACACTGACTTCTTCCCAGGTCCCCAGAACATCCCTAGAAAACTCTCCATAAAAAACAAGGGGGCCCCTGCTCGTTACAGATTCGGTCCATAAAGCTGCGTAAAGCATCTTTTTTAAAATGTTTTAAAGCAGATCGGGCAATTGGGCCACCCCAAATTATAAAAAGACAGCAAAATAAAAATCTATATCAAAAAAAAACACTAAAAAAAAAAAATTTAACATATCGGTTTTTAATTCATAAAAGCAAAAACAAATTGACCATAGTTTCTCTTTAATGTTAAACCCCACGACTTTCTAAACAAAGGAAAACACCTCAGTTATGTCTCCTGTCAGCTTTTCTTGAGACATGTTGGCCATAGACTGTAATAGCCAAAGAATGTTTCTTGCCTGTGAAGCCTGGAGGGTCGGCATAGCCCTTTTATTTCAGCAGTTGTGGGAATCCAAGTTTTAATCCCCTTGTTCAACTTAAGACATAATTTAAATTTTTCCAAATGTATGGGTGGAAAAAAAACTTTTTAAAAAACAATTGGGGTAGAGTGGTCTCTACGATTTTTTTAAAAGGGTTTTCTTGGGCTTCACTCTGGGAGGGGAAATACAGTAATACATGGTGGACAACCAAACCACAGAAGTGGTATAAATCCTAGGAAAGGATAAAACTTAGCTTTTTAAAAAATATATCAAAATAAAAATAGGGAAATTAAAAAAATCCACCACTATCTTTCTAACCCTTCGGGGGATGTGGGCCGGGGGAACCTTTCAAAATCATTTTTTGGACTCTGGGTCTTTATCATTAATTGACCATAAAAACCAGGGGCGTGAAATTTTTGCCATATTGGCTATTTTTCCCTTTCTCTTATAAAACTGCTTGTTATCTGTATTCTGTAACTTCTTGTTCCCGAAAGAACCTCACAAAATTTTGAGGGGGAAAAGCGTTTTTGAAATATTGGTTGTTTATGGTTGGGCAGCCAACAAAAAGTTTTGTCTAGAAGTATAGCCACAAAGTTGGTTAGGTTTTGAATTTCAGATATTTTTTCTATAAACCTTTTAGGCCCCTCCTCACCCCCGACATATTAAAACTGGGGGATTGAATTGGGCCCCAAAGGGTGCTACTTTTTTGGACAAAAACCCCTCTATGGGGGGTTTATTTAATTATATCTTGGGTAAATATTGACAAGACTTTTATATCATAGGGCCCTAGGGGTTTTAAATTTTTTGGAGGTACGAGGTTGGGGGCAACCCCCTTTTCAGGGCGACTACCCCACTTTTTTTTTTGGGTTTGGTTTTGCCCCCCAAAATTTTGGTTAGGGGGATAGATTTTTGGGGATTTAGGTATTTTGGTTTGGGACCATGGTTTTAAAAAATTTCCTATTTTTTTTTTTTTGATAATAAATAAAAACTAAGTTTTAAACCTTTCCTAATTTTTTACCACTTTGTGGGTTTGGGGTTTTCTTTTTATATTTTTGGGGAATCCAGGTCTGTTTTTCTTAGTAGGTTTCCCTCCTACTTTATTTTCTATGGGGTTTTTGTGGTTTTTTTTGTAATACATGGGGAAATTTCAAGAAAACCCTCCAAGTAATACATTTATGTCCTTTTTTGGCCCGTTACTTTTTTTGACATATCTGAATGGGCCCCATTAAAACATGAAGGGGGGGGTTTTTTTCTGGGGACAAAACCCCCTTTTTAAATTTCCCTTTTTCTGGTTAAAAGGGAAAATACCTTTTATTATGACTAATTCGCTTAAAATTTAAATTGTCAAGCGGGGATTTTAAAACCCATGTCCGTTATCCAAATGATATTGGGTTTTGGGTACTAATTTAGAAAAACCAAAATTTAAAAATGAAAAGACCCCCGGGGAAGGTAACCCAAAAAAACCCCCCCAGTAAAGAGGAAGCGAACTCCCGAGAAGAGAGAGTCGCCAAGAGCAAAGAAGCTAGCAGCCGAGGAGAAGACAATTTATTGAAGAAAGAACATAAAACAGGGGAACCTAGCTCTTTTTAAAACATTGGGCTTTACCGCCGTCACTGGGAAGACGGGCATTTTCTCTGGTTATAAATCAAAACCAACCTCTGTGGGAAAGGGAATCAAAGGGCAGCAAGGAAGCAAGCTGTGGGCCCAAAAAACTCATTTAGGTGGCAAGGGACCCGGCACAAGAATCACTCTACTGATGAAAAGAAGCCTGCTGGTAATGGGCATTATTTTTTGTCTTTGAGCATCCTAGAAAACTGCAACATATTCAAAAGTATAAGGGAAAGGTCCTCCGGGACAGGGATTAATTCAAAGCTTACAAGCTATGCGCTCTTTAAACCCAAAAATTTTTCCTCCAAGCTTCCCCAATTTTTAATTCTGTTTACAAAAATGAAAAAATGGCAATTTATTTACCCAAAGGAAATTTTTTAAAATTTCTTACTGTCCGGTTTAAATTTAAAAGGGGTTTTCAAATTCTTTACAAAACGGAAAAACCAGCTACTGAAGCCCCACTAAAATAAGAAATCTATAAACGAAAAAACCCCCTTCCTGGTCCCCCTTTTTCAGTGCTGCGTCCCTCCAGCCTTCTGTTTTTATACTTGTACTTTCAAACAGGGGCATCACTGCTGCAGCCACTGATTGCCTGCAAGGATCACATGCCATTCATTTACATAACCTTTTGGAAGAGGACCGCTCCGAATTGTGATGTAAGTAGACACATAGCCAATCAACGGCTGCAGGGGTTTATGGGCCCCTTTTGGATGACCAAGGGACTGGCACTGGGGAAACCCGGGACCAAAGGGGAGGTTTTCGTCAAAATCGGCCCCCCAGCGTTGGGAAACAACCCAAATCCCATCAAAGCACAATGTTATAGATTTAAAATAAATTTTTTTCCCCTTTAGGGAGGGATGCCCGGCTAGGGGGAAGGAAGTAATTTTTTTTCTGTCCTTTTTTAATAACACCTCTGGAGTTGGCTAATAGTTTTTCTTAAGAAGTGAACATCCCCTTTAATTTCCATGCTAATTTTATTACAGGTTACTATGGTGTGTGTCTAGGTGGAAAGAAAGAAAAATAAACTTTCTTACTCTTTTCTTATACCTACGCTAACACTCGGACACTGGGCCCCCCCAAGGGGTTTTCCTTTAAAAGCTTTCATGTGGCTTAGCCTGTTTGCTATAAAAGTTTTTTACCCCATGTAGAGACAAAAAAAGGGGATATGGGCAATAAAAATGATTTTAAACTTTTTAAGC
Source organism: Phyllomedusa bahiana (assembly GCA_025379985.1). NCBI lineage: Eukaryota > Metazoa > Chordata > Amphibia > Anura > Hylidae > Phyllomedusa > Phyllomedusa bahiana. Next base: position 47,085 of record JAODAL010007290.1, read on the forward strand.
ATTCTGGTTACTACTACAGCCCTATAGCCACTAGACTTAGTAAAGCTACATATATTGTGAATATATCCCTGTCTAGTCAGGACAAAAACATAATCCCGCAATAGTATTTAAACCAACAGCAAAACCCGGGGTCAGTACACACAAACCCCGCATAAAGGGATAGGTTAAAAAATTAAAAACAAAGGAAAACTAAGGGACGTAAAAGACCTGTTTTTGTCTAGATTAAAAATTTTAAGACACTGAGGGGAAAATCAAAACCATAGTCCCGAAGCGAATGGAGGCACAGCTTTTCCCCTCCCCTCAGAATTAAAAGTGCATTTTAAAACTTCTGTAAAATTTTTACCCCACCACGGAAATAAAAAAGGGTTTAAAGGTTTAAAATTGGACACTATTTAGTTTGGGGGTAACTCTGTATTGGGACAAAAGGCACCCCCCTTTTAAAAACCCTTTCACCTTGACAAGGTTTAAGCTTCTAGAAGAGTTTTGTGAGAAAGAAACATACACAATTTTTTAAATATGTACAAAATTTTTCTTCATTTTTAAATTTTTGGGGTAAGTGGTTCCCTTTCTTTCCATACAGCCCAGGTCTTTGAATTAAACCCTTTTAAACAAAAAGCTGTTTTGTAACTGTAAAGTTCACACAGCTTTTTTTAACGCCGTTTTTCCCCCCGTTGTTTTTTTAGAGCAATTTGGCTATGAAAAAAAGCATTTTAAAAAAGCCTCCAAAACGCCCCTTTTATTTTTTGATTCCTAAGGGGAAAAAAAGCTTTGTAGTTCACAAAACAGCAAGGTGCTTTTGGGGTTTAGGCGCTTTTTTGGAACTGTTTTGGGGGCTAAAAAAGGAGAGTCTTTTTAAATTTTTGAAGTGTTTTCACGCTTTAAAAACCCCATAGAAATCGGGGGTAAGCTTTAAAACCCGGCACCTTTTTTGCGCTGTTTTTCGCCCGGGCTATTAATTTAAAGAGCAAACCGTCAGAACTCAAAAAAACCCCTTGTCTAAAAAGGCCTTTGGGGTCTCTTAGGCAAGGTTTTGATGCTTATTTCGACCAAAGACGCGCCAAAGTCGCAGTGTAAACGTACCCAAAACCTATTCTTTATTATTTTTTGGTAAAGGGGCCACATTATGAACCTTTTAGGTCTAAAACCACTTTTTTGCCAAATTATATGGGCAAAAAAATGATTTTTTAGACTAAACATGTCATACTTTGACACGAAGTGTTTGGTGAATTGCTAGTAATATTTAGCAAAATTTTTTGTTTGTTATTTCAGTAAAATTAAAAAATTTCGGGGCAAGGCGAGGGTCACCCTTTTAAAAGCTCTTTCTGTTGGCCCCCGGGGTGTGGTAAAACCACAACAGCGGTTTTGGTGTGCGAGGTAAAGTTAAGTTTTCCAGGAGAGGAGGGTGACTGATGTAGTAAAAAAAAAAATATATATGTTTTTTCTCATTAAAATAATCATTTTGGAGCACTCTTTCTTGTGCAAATTCTCAATAAATTGCCAAATGCTGTTCCTTTCCCCTTTTGAGGGTGGGACTTGTCCCACACACCCCTTTATCTAACCAAGGGCCCGTTCAATTGTATGGAACTCCTGTTAACATGAATAGTATCACCTAGTTATTAACTTATTCAGACAGCCAGGGGGAATAACAAGGGGAAATGTAAAACACAGAGACTGAAAATGGGTAATTATAAATGCGGGACAGCAGAATCGTAAAAAATTTGGGTCAGAAAACCTTAAAAGCCCTTAATGGGTTCCCCCCATGCACTTATGGGATTCAATAATATGCCACCAAAGTTCCACCTCTCAGACCTGCACCTATCTTGGGAACGGGCCCCCAAAAATTTGCCTCGAATGGGGATCCCCCTTGCGCTCCTCTCCCTTCTGTTTGGGGATTCTTTATACGCTGAGCACTGCTCACTTTTACGGGAACGCCCTAAACAGAGGGAAAACTATGTCAAGGTACTTTTCTCTCCTTCGGGCCGACCTTTTGGGTTTTGTCCCCCGATAGGGGCAGGTCCAAAGGTGGGGAACCCCACCCTCAGACGTGAAGGGAATCCATTTGTATGCATATGACGGAAACACCCTTTTAATTTAAAGTTCTCAATCCATACAGCGAAATAAAAAATAAGAAGCGGGTTCAAAGAAGGTGTTCGGTTTTTTTTTGGAAACACTTTTTGGGTTTTTTTATTTTAAAAACTGTTTTAACTTTTTTCTTTTGGTATGTTTACACGAAAAAATTTCAGCGGCCATTTTTCGTCGTATTTGTCCTAAAAGACGGGAAGCACTCGAATTTTGTAATCCAAATTTTCAAAAAGAACATGGTTTTGCCTCCTCTCCCCTAACGTACAATACAATTGTATTATACATGCGGGGAGATAAGTGACTTGTCCGTTATTTGCGGAGAGTAATGAATGTCAAGGGGGGGGTTGTATCGGGCGACAAACCGAACATGTACCCCCCAAAATTTACACCGTTGCATAAATTAAGTGTGTTGTTTTTTTCTCCATTTTGCTGTATTTAGTAAGATTTATTTCTATGGGAAGTAGGTAAACTTTATATTTATGAGCCACAAAAAAATGACTACGTGTGATTTTTATCCATATTTTGAAAAGTTGGTTACTTATTAAGCTCCCATAGAGGTTTTCTCCAAAATAGGAAGTTGGTTGTGTTCATAAAACTCCTGGCCATTACAGATGATTTTGTTGATTTTTCATTGGACATTGCTCTTCATGACCATCTATTGAGGATGCATTGTGAGGTTATATTTACTTGAAATTGTTTCCATATAGCATCGACAACCCATTGCTTTCAAAAGAAACTGTGTCAACCCAGTTTTTTTTCAGTGTAGATTTGAAATGCAAATGGCAGAAAGAAAAAATGACGTTACTACTTTTATGTATGTGGATTCCTAACAGATTCTATACACGGCCAAGTCAACAGTATACGTATCCATGGGAGAAATCCAAAGCAACATCTTGGAATTCTACCATGGATTTTTAAAAAAAAAAAAAAAAAAAAAAAAAAAAAAAAGTTTCTTGTGTGAACATATCTTTTGTAGTCTGCTCTTGGATGAACGCTACACTTTACACAAATTGTTGTTTAAAGTAAAAATTTACAAATGACCCATTTAATCATTGCATTTTTTTTTTTTTTATACTTTTATCCCTGCACATATTACTAAATACTTATTTATTTGTGTAACGGGAAAAGTCAACACCAGTATACAGTATACATTCCTGATTGCATCTGACAGTTTAGGGTAGGATGCACAGTCTAGCATTCCGTTTTCCGTCACTGTATCTAACAATATAATGTCTTGTTTGGGCAGGAACTTGGCTACAGTTATGTGGAGTTAAATGCTAGTGACACACGCAGCAAAAACAGCATGAAGGAGGTGGTAGCGGAGTCTTTGAATAACACCAGCATTAAAGGATTTTACTCAGGTAAGCATTCCCCCCCCCCCCCCCCTCCTCCATATGTTAGCTTTATTGTACATTAGAGCAGAAGGCTGACTTTATTGCACTTAATCTCGGTCACTAGGAACCAGCAAATTTGTAAACTCTAAGCATGTTCTTATCATGGATGAAGTGGATGGAATGGCAGGCAATGTAGACCGAGGCGGAATACAGGTACACTTTATGCATTGGTGAGCACCACTCGGGGTACCCCTGATACATGGGCTGCAGGTCAGACTTTACACAGGTATTAATTTGACCGTTGTAAGAAAAAAGTGCAACGTTATTGAGTGTTACTATGAGTGTTACTACCACTTTTAAGCAGGGTAATTTCCTGACTTGACACTTAAAGCTCATTGGAACACTGGCTAATTGGATGGGAAAGAAGCTGCTTATGTCCATCTCCTTTACCTGGCCTGTATTGGCATCAGGGTTTTTCCAGTAGGTATGATGGTGCCGCGCTCCAGAGAAGGGTGTGGGTGATCGTTGGAAATTCAATAAATAGAAAATCCACTATACACTTCTTGTATATGTAGAAAGGTAATATTTATTTATTAATTTCAAGTACATTGCAAGTGATAGTCAGCTCTCCTTCTATGATTATGTATTTAATAAGGGAGAGTAATCCCAGCCTTCTGCTCCAGACGCCTCTTTTCCACCATTTGGGTCCCTTGGGATGAAGGCCAGCGGGGCTGAAATGTTAGACCATGGGATTACTCTCTTTTAATGCATATTGTCACAGGAGAGCGGATTATCACTTGCAACATACTTGAAATTTTAAAAACACATTTTCTTCCAGCCATGACACATCTCTACAGAGTTGGCTGTGGTCTAACTTTACCCACATAAGTCAGATTGTCCTTCTGCCAGTCACCGTTTCATCAATGCACCCTGTCCCAGTCACAAGAAATAGAGCAGTGGAGTTCTTGAATTGTCTGCCTGTTTAAAGACTAGCAATTTTTACTTAATGATGAGAACTTTCTGGATGTTCTGTCTTCCATTGACACGGGAAAGAAGGAATTCTCAAGGTAAGGTATATATTGGAAAGACCATGAGAGCGAATCCATCAAGTTGTTTAAGCTGCCCTATCTGAGAGCAGTATTTAGTAGAGCTGAGTTTAGTAATATATTGTTTTTTTGCGATTTGGAGCAAGACTTTTGAGTGAAAAGCAGAGTAAGTCCTGACAGGACTCCTGGGAGAGACCATGAGATGCCAGATTATCCTGCCCACACGGGCTGACTTATATTGATGCCTTCTGTGAACACACACTCATAGAAGAAAAACTGTCAATCATTCTGTGTGTGGGGTAAGCAGGACTCCTGTCAGGATTCACTCTGCCTTTTAGGCTGAAATTCTGTTCCAAATGATATAAACCTATATATCATAGAGTTCAGCTTCCTTCCCTCTATCCCATTCTGCTGTCAGGGCAGCATAAACCACCTGCTTCAAGACTGGTTTGGGTCTAATTCTTTCAACCAAAGTGTTTGTGACGGAACAAAAGTAAGAGTGTATTTTTCCACTGTAGGTGAACTAGTGATTATTAAAATTCAGCTTATTTTTTTTTATAACTTTGTCAACAATATTCGATAGTCAAGATGGTAATTGATGTCTTGATTTGGTTCTTGTTTAGGAGCTGATTGCTCTGATTAAAGGGTCAAAGATTCCTATTATCTGCATGTGCAATGACCGTAATCATCAAAAAATCCGATCCCTCTCAAACTACTGTTTTGACCTCCGCTTCCAAAGGCCAAGAGTGGAACAGATTAAGGTGAGTTTACCTGATTGGCACAGTTTTTGAATTTTTAATTTTTATTAATATAGAGTTTGTATCTTTTTCCATTGTCCTTGAGTGTAAATTAACAGATGTGTCCTGCATCTTTCAGGGTGCCATGATGTCTGTGGCATTTAAGGAGGGCTTAAAGATTCCCCCACCGGCTATGAACGAAGTCATTCTTGGGGCAAACCAAGATATCCGGCAGGTGAGTCCCAATGCAAATCATGAGATGTTTTGCATATCAAAGCTTCTATCAAGCATAGCACAGTTTTACAAAAGCATTTTTGCATCCATCATACGACCGGGTGTCCTGGCATGACCATGGGTTTACCAACCCAAATTTACAGCGTCATAGATCACTTAAGATGCTGTCAGTTTAAGTCTATATTATAAACGGAAAAATGTTCCCATGGTATTTTGTTACAATGGCCGCAGTTTAACATGTTTTTCTTTCTTTCAGGTGCTGCATAATCTTAGTATGTGGTGTGCTAGCAGCAAAGCCTTGACTTATGATGAAGCAAAGAGTAGTGCCAACAATGCCAAGAAGGACATTAAAATGGTGAGCTGCTGCTTGTGAGGTGATTGTCAATAAGTATGTCATGTTCAGGTCGCACATTACTTGTTAATAGTATTTAAAAAAAAAAATCCCTCATACTTGCCTGCCTGTCCTACGCTGCTACTGCCTCGGATCTACTCCTCTTCACTTCTGCATTCTTGTCCCAACACACAGGATAGTCACACACTTCATTGAATTACAGTGAGGACAACCCCTTTAAATGAGCATTGTATACTTTCAGGCTATGCTCACAGTTTTCCTTCACCTCTTCTCCATGTACTCTGTTAATATCCATGTGCAGTCTGCTTCTTATTCTTTTCACTAGGAAGCCATGTGTTGCGAGGAAGAAATATGTCACTTCTTTGACATGGTATCTCTATGGATTCTGAAGCAGATAGCCTGGGCACTCATTGGCTAGATTAAATGGGGCTAGCACGCAGACCACGCTGATGTAAATTGTTGCGAAGGGTCTGGCGTGACACTTGTTTGCCTCTCGCCTCCCTTAAACGTGCCTGGAGTTATGTGGCATTCATCATCCAGTCCTCAGGACATTGTTTACAATCAAGGGGGTGTGTGATGTAGAAAATTAGATATAGAAAAAAGGGGAATAGTCTTAAAAATTAACTTTTAATAATACTAGTTAAAATAGTAACCACAAATGATAAAGCTCTCCATGAATACAAAAAGACAATGGTCTAATCTAAATAAACTGGGACCTGTACACTAATGCACCACAAAAGACCCTATAAGGCCCTAACCAGTGCTAGTCCCTAGCCTGTCCAAGATCAGGAGTATCGCCCCAATAAGGGCGTTCCCGTCCGGAACCTTATCTATAAAGTCCCTAAATAAACCCTATAGTCCCATCCCTACATGTTTCGACCGGCCCCTCTGATGTTAAACCGGTCTCCTCAGGGGACAAAATTGGGGAAGCAACGCTCAAAAGATGAGACCCAGGGTAAGACACTGAAAAACACATAAATTATGCGATAGGCAGTAAATCACATTAATGTGTTGACAAAAAATGTGTCCTTAAAGTGACAATTCTTTAGGGTACTGCCCAGATGGTAATGGTAAAAAAGCACCCAAGATAAGTGGACAATGTCTGCAGCACAATACCTTAATGATGATAGCAAATTGCTGCTTTATTATTGCCAAGATAGACCTACATATGCACCTTACCTCCCTGAAGACAATCAGTGGGTGGCACAGGGTACAAAAAGGGGAATGCAAGGTGGTCCGTTCACCTAACCTATTCCCGTAGCGTCTCCAGAGCCCGAGTGCAGGACTCACAGCATCCGCTGTATCATAGAGCATCCGCTCTCTCTCTATGATATTCTACTGCAATGTTGATCCAAAGGAAGGCAAAATTAAAAATATGAAGCAAAAAGATATCAATGGAATAGGTGGTATTTGCTCCCATGATCTTCATGATCCCGCTACACAGGACCATAATCAAGAGACTTATCAAAATCTCACAGAAGGGCAGCATTAGACTTTCAGCCTGGAATGTCAAATCTTTGTAGAGCTGCATTTAAGTAAGATATAGTAACTGTTTTATGGTTTTTATTGTATGCACAGTGGGACAGACTTATCAATACTGTAACTAGTAGACCGTGTCAAGTTATACTAGACAGTCATACATTGGTTTACTTTAGGCTACTAACCGTGCCAAAATTTTGGCACACACCAAGCACTGCCCCCTTTCCTTGAAACTACACCCCTTGCGGCTATGCCCTTTTTGTCGGATGAGGCACAGAAGTGTCTAGAAACTGTCTAAAGCCTGTATGACATTATTATGGGCACAAATTGTGCTAGAATTCTGGTGCATTTATTTTCCCCCATTTTCTTTGAAATATTTTGTCTATGGTGTGACTAGTTTCCGTTCCTTTCTTATCCACTGTATTATTCTTTAACCTGTCGCCATGTTTTTTGGTGTTACCAGGGTCCTTTTGATGTTGTACGCAAGGTATTTGTCGGCGGTGAAGAAACTGCGCACATGACTCTCGTGGACAAGTCAGACCTCGTTTTCCATGACTACTCGATGGCGCCTCTGTTTGTTCAAGAAAATGATGTTCATGTTAAACCTGCCGCTGCAGGGTGAGAATCTTAAATCTGATTACTGAGCTTTTGTTAGGCGTGGATATACTTGTCTGTCGAACATGCTCTATACATTATTGTTTTTTTTTTTTGTTTTTTTTTCCTATTTACTTCTTCCAGAGGAAATATGAAGAAACACCTAATGCTCCTGAGCAAGGCAGCAGATAGTATATGTGATGGTGATCTTGTAGACCGGGTCATTCGTAGTAAGCAGATCTGGAGCCTTTTACCTACCCAGGTAAATAAAAAATAAACCCACGACTATCATTTAAATATTTATTTAAATCCGGCCCACCACCTTGTGTTATGCGGCCGGCACTTGTTTCTGAGTCGAGCTCGGACTGAGCTCTGAGTCACATTTTTACATAGAAGGTAAGCGGTTAGATGTCATGTCAGTTCATCTTGCCGCTTGCCTTCACTGTGTGAGCGGCAAAGTGGCCAACGCTTCTCCTCCTCGACTAGAATTTGCCTTCTTACATTCTTGGCGGGCAGCCGGCACTTATACTTGTTCTCTGCCCGACTCCGAAGTGCCGGTCCTGAGGCAGAGGCAGAGAGAGCAGACACAGGGAGTGCAAAGACAGAGACAAGGAGAGCTGAAGCAGCTTCAGGTAGCTCTTGGCACCTCAGCCGTGCCAACCTTCGCTTCCTGTGTCCATCATTCCTCCCTGTGTCACCAAAGCAGTAGTGGGTTAAAACATGATGGCACACTGGCAGCAGTAAGTAACCGGAGGAGTGTTACGAATAGCAGCTTTGGGCCCTTCTTTTCACTTCCTAGGTCCACCCTACATTTTGCATTTGTAATAAGCAAATGGCTATGGGTACAGTCAGGGAGCTATTTGTACCTATAAAATAAAATTGTGAGGAAAGGGTGAGATTGACTTTAAAGTAAACTTTGCAGCTTTTGAATAGTGTCACCAGATTCCACTGAAAACAGATTCAATGTACTGTATAGAACAGTAACAGACCTCCAGTACATTTCTTATCACACCTATGCTGGAGCAGGATTTAAAAAAGTTTTAATATTGCCATATACAACACATCCCAGCATTTTGGGCCTGCTCAGGGTATAGAGGAGAGGGATCCACTGGAATAGTGTCAGCAGGAACTTGCTGGACCCATATTTCTAGAATAATACCTTTGCAAATACAATGGTCCCTCAACGTACAATATTAATTGGTTCTGGGTCAACCGTTGTATGTTGAAACCGTAACTCTATGGAAAACTGGTCATTGGTAGCCAGACCTCAAATATGACACCAACATAATGCAAAAGGGAGAGTAAAGAAAATTATTTGGATAACTAATCCAGATAAAGCAACTCTGTACATATAACATCAGAAATAGCTGCTAGAAGCTGGAAATTGCTTTCTATTTTGAGAATAGAAGTTTCTTTGGGTCATCTACTTTATACACAAGAAAAAAAGAAAGTGGGGTCCTCAAATGAGCCGCTCATACTGGCACATGTAAAGAGCAGTACAGGACCTGTAATGCTGCACTGTACTGTAGAGAGGTGCTACTAGACCTCCAATCACTGCATGCACCTCACTAATACATGTAAGAGCAGTACAGGACATGTAGTACCGTACTGTGTAGAGGTGTTACTGACCACCAATCACTACATGCACCTCACTAGTACAGAAGTTTTACAAGTAAAATATTCATGATACTTGGCTGGATCAGTGCCTGGGACATTGTATCTTGAAATGACACTCAACATACAATGTCCCATACCATTGTATGTTAAAGACATTGTATCCTGAGGCCACTGTAACTTGAGGGGCCACTTTTCTTGTTTTTTACTTTACTAAAATTTCTGAATAATTGTGTAATTTTCTCTTCAGGCAATTTATGCCAGTGTCATTCCCGGGGAACTGATGAGGGGATATATGTCCCAGTTTCCAAGCTTTCCTAGTTGGCTGGGAAAATATTCTTCTACAGGAAAGCATGACCGCATCACCCAGGAGCTTGCAATGCACACATCTCTTAGGTAAGAGCTCTTCAAGTGCTCATTATGCTGTGCACATTAGATAACGGTTAGCCAAACCTGACATCTGTCTACAAAACTTTCCGTAATAACAAGGACAAAAAAAAATAATAATCGACAGCAGTTGATATTGACGTTGTTCACATTCTCCCCTTCTCAGAACAAGAACAAATAAGTGCGCACTAAATTTGGATTACCTGCCATATATGAGGGACAAGCTAGTGCAGCCCTTGATTGCGCATGGGGCAGACGGTGTGCAGGAAGTGGTGGATGTTATGGACACGTACTACTTGATGAAGGAAGACTATGAGAACATAATGGACATCTGCAGTTGGGGAGGAAAGCCCACTCCCTTTTCTAAACTGGATTCCAAGGTACAATGAAAATATATAGTAACCTTCGAATCCCAAGTCCACATTAAAATGGTCTGCACCTGGCACTGCGTCATTGACGACATCTGGTTTGGAGATCAAATTGTTTGTTTTCCACATAAGCCACAATATTCTTTTCCTAATCAGAATAGCGCCATGATAATGATTCTCTGATTTATAATATGCACATATGTGTTCTGCCTTCCCTGCACTCATCAGCAGCACACTACGAGCACTAAAAACAATTTTTGGAAAAGCATTTCTGCTACTTTGAATACTTGAAAAATGTGAGGTCTTAGTTTACGTTTTTGTTAAAAACTGTGATTAGACCACCTGCCAATCGACAAGACAACCTCAATACAGGTGGGAACCTACACTACACCTCTCTTGGTGCCTGTTCAGACCTCCAGATTTCAGGGAGATAAGACTCCAACTACAAGCTACTCTGCATTGTTTTGAAAAACCTGTGCAGGTGGGTGTAGTGCAAAACAACAAAGTTGGGGCCGCCACTCCTCCATACAAACAGTCTAAAAAAAACAATGTTTGGTCTGCACATCCCCAAAAATTTTTGGGGGAAATTGAGTATGGGTGCACACTGATGTGGCAGTAACATACAAACACAATCCAATATCAGCAGCAAACTACTAGCACTAAAACACAAGTTTGCATTTTACTGCCACACCAGCATGCACCTATGCTGATTTTTTTCAAAAAACTTTTTTGATGTGCAGACCAAACATTGTTTCTCTAGGCTGCCTTCCCTGCACAACTGAAATCCTGAGGCTGTGTTTGATCAGTTGTATTAAAGACCTGTATGATCTTCAGTGGAATCCACTAGCAAATAAGGCTATGTCTACACTGCATCGGACAAAAAACGGCCGGTTTTTTCTGATGTAGGACCGCGGCTTTTGTCACGCTTTGTACAAAAACCGCGGTCGCTTCTCGTTTTCCTGACGTCCCCTATACAATTGTATTGTAGGGGAAGATGGCAAGAAAATGAGAAGCGCCGACGTATTATGCAACATGTTGTATAATACGCTGTTGCCGAAAGACGGGCAGAGAAAAGACGAGCTGTGGAGACTGCAGCTCGTCTTTCCTATTGCCGGCTATGGGGCCGCAGGAACGGTCGTATCTTCGGCGCTTTTAAAAAATGAAAAGCGCCGGAGATACGATAGTTTTCCTGTGCAGTGTAGACATAGCCTAATCATTACATGCAGGTTTTGGGTGGCAAGAATGTAGCTACATGCTGTGCTGCACAGACCGCTGGTGGTGGCCGAGTGTGACAGTAGCTTGCTAATAATTCATTCATCATTTCTTACCTATCTTCTGGCCTACATAGCTGTGTTAAAATGTCACTTATTTAAGCAATGCCTGTAGAACTGTACTTTAAATTTGTAGTTGCCAACCTTATAAAGAAAGCATAGTAGATGCCCTCTCCCTCCGAGTCATAGTAATGTATTGACTGTACTCGGAATTCCACGTGACTCCATGGACCCCTGGCCTCATTGTAGTGAATGTTTGATCACCATCACATTCCCCTGCTTCTGTCTGACTTGCCATAAATTTATTTTACTTTGATGTCATTGACCTTGAACCTTGCATTTGCCAAAAGCGGCCTGGTTTGAGTAAGATGGACCATTTTTACACCAGTTTTGCACAGAAGACATCATAATGAATGCGGCTCATTATGTGTTGTCTGTTTTTATCCTGTTACTAATTATACAGCATTGCATCCTAGGTTAGGGGGTTTAACTTGCTTTCTCACATTCCAGGTGGCATCATTTTTGTGCAGCACGACCAGACCGTTCATGCTTTACTGTGACTTGCAGGGATTTGTGATTCATAGCTTTTAGCTTGTTTTATTCAGTGGGACCAAAAACTCATCACAAAACCATAGCAGTTTGCTGCAAATCATGCAAGTGCCGTTTGACCAGTGTGACGGTAACCTTCTCCATTGAAGAAAATAACTTGACATCATTTCTCTCAGGTGAAAGCAGCCTTCACACGCGGCTACAACAAGGAAGCCCATCTCACACCTTACTCTCTGCAAATGGTAAAGGTCTCCAAAAAAGATGCTGCTTCTGCACTGCAGTCCGAATATGCTGAGGAGGCGAATGTCGAAGACACGCAGGCCGAGGAGAATCAGGAGGAGGATGTCTCTGTAGATGCAATGATTAAGGTAAAGAATTTGACCACTTTTGTTTTCAGATGGAAATTTATTTATTATAGTGGTTGTCTACTTGAAAAAAAAATTCCATAAAATCGGGGACAGGGTAGGCAAAAAAATAAAATACATTGATGCTTACCTACATGTCCCCTGCTGATGCTGCTCTGGAGCTCCCCAATGATCCGCTCCTCTTCACTTCCGGGTTCTTGTCCTGACCGAGAAGAGGCTCACTCGCCATTGTAAGTGAATGGAGCACGATTCTCCCCCCTCTTGTCGAGACAGGAACCCAGAAGTGAACTGAAGCAGATTGTCGGGGAGCTCCAGAGTGGTATCGCGGTAGACGGCTAGGTAAGGGTCAAGGGGTTTTTTTGGGGTTTTTTTTTCAGTGAACAACCCCTTTTAATGTTTTATTACACTTGCTTTCCACTGCCTATGATTTTCCATAAATGTATTTGACTCTAGCCACATGCAAAGTATTGTGAATATCCGCTACTATAGGTATAACTAACTTTGTTGCTCAGGAACCAACCACATGCAGTGAATTCTGAATTTAGATTTGTTGCTATTGGCACCTGATCCAGATTTTTTCTTTTGGATAATATTAATTCATGATATAGGCCTCATTCATTAAACGGCCTCATCACCAGGAATAACAAAAGAATCGCCCCACACAGATGGTGGTGTCCAATAGATTTAGGTGAATATTTAGGATACATACTGATTGAAGCTCCAAGTGATCATATTATCATGGTGTGGACCTCTGACCTTCTACAGTTTATCACTGTACCAGCAATTACGTGTGTGGGATCTTTAGTAACATCCAGTATTAGAATTGATCATAACCGACATGGAAATCAATTGATGTTTCTTTGGCTAGAGCAGCTAGAAATATAGAGGTTGGCTATAGGTGAGATAGGTTGGAGAGGCAAATTTGTATTGCTTGTTGTAGTGTTTAAAGTTTCTTACAGTAAGTAAAAAAGCCCTAGCATCTTTCTGTAGTAATGGGTTTTCTTCTTGAGACTGCTAAGAAGGTTCTGTATCTGATCCCTGAAACTTCATGCCAGAAATCTATCTTGGAATGCACAAAAGACCAATTGAGTGCCATGTGCCAAATTTATTATGTGTTCATAACACTTGGTGACCCTCACTAGACACTTCTAAGGCACCTGGAAGAAAGTTGGAGTTGAGTGATAGAATGCAGTAATTACCAATTGCCACCGGGAAACCACCAGTGGTTTTTTAATGCAAAAAAAATGGTCTAAAGTAAGCCAACCAAGAGATGGTTAGTTGTTTTGTGCGCCAGTTCTCTCTCACATCATGCGGCACTAAATAAATGTGGAGCATCTTCTGCCTGTCTTAATTACTTTTACATTATCTACGTTTACTCTAGACACTGTTGTTTATCTGTAATAACACCTATTGGTTGACTTGTTTTGTGCATATACAGTATCTCACAAAAGGGAATACACCCCTCACATGTTTTTAAATATTGTATTATATCTTTTCATCGGACAACACTGAAGATGTGACACTTTGATATAATGCAAAGTAGTCAGTGTTCAGCTTGTATAACAGTGTAAATTTGGTGTGCTCTCAAAATAACATACAGCCATCAATGTCTAAATAACTGGCAACAAAAGTGAGTACACCTCTAAGTAAAAATGGACAAATTGTGCCCAATTTGCCATTTTCCCTCCCCGATCAGGGCCGTCTCTTCCATTGGGCCAGGTAGGCACTTGCCCGGGGGCCCTCAAGCACAGGGGGGCCCCTGAGGGCCCGGGCGGCTGCCTGCCCAGCCCAATGGATTTACTCACCGCCGCCCGCCGGAGCCCGGACACAGTTCTTTCCGCCCTTCCTGCGCTTAGTTACATGTCCCAGGCTGCGCAGGCAGGGCTGTGCGGGCTGCGGAGGTCAGAGAGCAGGGCGGCCCCTTGTTACACCGCTCCTGCGCTTTACAGCTCACAGCGCAGGCCTGGGCGGCGCCGCCTTTCTTCACTGTGGTGCCGCCCTGCTCTTTGAACAGTAAAGCGCAGGCGCGGCAATTGCTTAGAGCAGGAGCCCTGCGCAGCGGCCCCTGCTATCGTTGTTATGCCGCGCCTGCACTTTGCTATTCACAGCCCAGGCAGCGCGCCGCCACCTTTCTTCACTGCGGCGCCGCCATGCCTGCGCTGTGAACTGTAAAGTACAGGCCGGCATCAGTCAGGCAGCAGTACTCCCGCGGACGGCGGGCAGTCTCCCCATCCCCCCCGGGACGCTGGGAAATGTAGTTTTAGTGCGGCAGCACACTGACCAAATAATTAATTTTTTTTTTTAAAAACTTCCCACCTCCACAGCCCCTTCCTCACAGCAGCCGGGCACCATTTCAGAGACAGCTGCAGCATACGGGCACCAGGCCAGCCACAGCACGAGTATGGCCATAACATGCCAACTCTCCCGCTTTTGACGGGGGAGTCCCGCTTATTGGGGGCCCCCCCCCCCCCCCCCCGCCCTCCCGGCAGAGTTGGCATTCCTCCCGCCGCGGCGCCAGAGTAGCGCTGGTGCGCTACCTGGCGCCGCCGGGCCCTGCTACAGGCGGCTGCAGCGGCCGCTCACCCGCCCGGTGCTGTCACTGTGCAGGGAGGAGGCAGGAGGGATCGTTCCCTCCTCCCTGCTCCCCCTGTATGTACAGCGCCGGTGCACGGTGTATATACAGATCAGCGTCGCAGGGGGTGTGACGCGCGGCTGCTCTCACTCCCCCTGCGACGCGGAGGAGATCAGGCAGGAGATGTGCGGAGCTGCAGGAGCCTGGTGAGGTAAGTGACTTTTATTATTTTATTTGTATTAGCTATAGGGGGGGGGGGGCTCTACCTGGCTACAATAAGGGGGCAACTACCTGACTACAAAGGGGGAACTACCTGACTACAAAGGGGTCAACTACCTTGCTAATGAAGGGGGCAACTACCTGGCTAATGAAGGGGGCCACAAACCTGGCTAATGAAGGGGGCAACTACCTGGCTACAATAAGGGGCCCGGCAACTACCTGGCTACAAAAGGGGCAACTACCTGCTAATGAGGAAGGGGGCAACTACCTGGCTAATGAGGAAGGGGGCAAACTACCTGCTAATGAGAAGGGCAACTACCTGGCTAATGAGGAAGGATGGGGCAACTACCTGGCTAATGAGGAAGGGGGCAACTACCTGGCTACTGAGGAAGGGGGCAACTACCTGGCTAATGAGGAAGGGGGCAACTACCTGGCTAATGAGGAAGGGGGCAACTACCTGGCTAATGATGAAGGGGGCAACTACCTGGTTATGGGGGGCTATTACCTGGGTATAAAGGGGGCATCTACCTGGCTTTCTTCCAAAGCCATTAGGGCAGTAGGGGGAGTAGGGTGTGCTTAATGAAGAAGGGTGTGGCACACAAAAGATGGGCGTGTCCATGCAAAAAAAAAAAAATGTTTACGCGCGCCGCCCTCTTCAATCTCCTGCTTTTTCATTTTCAAAAGTTGGCAACTATGGGTATGGCCCGAGTTGGGGGGACAGTGACTTGATGTCACTGTCCCCCACCTATAGGACCATGTCATTGTCACACAGTGACATGCCAAATGAGTGGGGAACAGTGACATGGCCATATGGGTGGGGGACAGTGACATGATTATCATGTAACCTCTGCTTGTGGTCAGTCAGTCATCCTGACTCGTGTCACTGTCCCCCAGAGTCTCTCTATCATATAGTAATGGCCGGCCCCCATAGCAGTTACTATAAGATAAGAGAGACTCTGGGGACAGTGACACCAGGTCAGGATGGCTGGCTGACCACAAGCAGATGTTACATGACTTAATGTGTGCCCATCCTGTGCTCACAGGCCAGGCCACGCAGCAGCTCCTAAGTTATATAAATTGCTGCGTAACCTGGTTTGGGGACACAGGATGGCTGACCACATGATGGAGGGCTTTATGGTCATGGTCAGCCATCCTGTGCCCCCAGGCAGCCACAAGCAGCAATTATATAAACTTAGGAGCTGCATTTGGACTGCTAGGGGCACAGGATTGCTGACCATGACCCATATAAGCCACTCCATCATGTGGTCAGCCATCCTGTGTCCCCAGACCAGGCTACACAGCAATTTATATAACTGACCATGACCCATATAGCCCCTCCATTCCTGTGAGTGAATGCGTTGGTTGGGGGGCCCAGTGCACAGCTCTGTCCAGGGGCCCATAATGCTGTTAAGACGGCCCTGTCCCCGATGTCATATGACTTGTTAGTGTTAGAAAGTCTTAGGTGTGAATAAGGACAAAGTGTGTTAAATTTGGTGATTAATTGCTTCCTCACAACCGTATCCATATTGGTTCCCACCTAGGAAGTGTTACACACTAAGCAGCAGAAACTGCCTGAGAGTCTGAAAAAAAAGAATTGTTGCTTTACATAAAGATGGCATAGGCGATAAGATTGCCAACAACCTGAAACTAAGCTGAAACATGGGAGGACATAAAACTTCCATTGATGTCCATTTTCCCATAGAGCAGGGGTCTGCAACGTCTGCTCTCCAGCTGTTATATAATCCATATCAGTGGGCATGATTGGAGATGTAGTTTCCCAACAGCTGGAGAGTCGACGTTGCAGACCCCTGCCATAGAGAGAGAGGATGGGGTGCACAATATTAAACCCTGCCCAAGAATCATTGAACTATTTTTGCATTATAAGCTATGAATTAAAGCACATGTGAAAAACTCGAGGCCCGCAAGCAAAGTTGGGCTCCCCAATTTATGTGGCAAGAGCTCAGACACAGAGAGCAGGGATGAGCAAGGTCCAGATGCAAAAGGACCACTTGGAAGATGTGGCCAGCACGTGGCAGAGGCCAAATTGGATTCAGGGCTCTGGCACACACCTCCACACCGCTCTGTTCAGCAACTCACAGGTGGTGGCACCGCTCTGACAGCCCTGCGCAGACACCATAGTCACCCTTCAAGGCTAATGGTCTCTTGTTGGTCCATAATATGGCCCACGGTGGAAATTAGTTTGATACCCATGCATTAAAGCAACAGGCACTAGAGAGCACGTGACATCAGTGTATCTGGAAAGTCCTGTATAGACTTGCTGTTACTGCTCCGTTTGAAGATACATGGTCTGCTACTGCTCCGTGGGAAGATACATGGTCTGCTACTGCTCCGTGGGAAGATACATGGTCTGCTACTGCTCCGTGGGAAGATACATGGTCTGCTACTGCTCCGTGGGAAGATACATGGTCTGCTACTGCTCCGTGGGAAGATACATGGTCTGCTACTGCTCCGTGGGAAGATACATGGTCTGCTACTGCTCCGTGGGAAGATACATGGTCTGCTACTGCTCCGTGGGAAGATACATGGTCTGCATCTCCACAGTGCTGGATAACAAAACTTCTAAGAAAACACATTTATGCATCTCACTTGCACAACTTTTCCTGCTTTGAGAACATTTAAAGTCTAACGTTTTTTCTTTCATTTATAGGCAAAAAAAGCAAAACCCTCAAAGTCTTCCAAGTCTTCCAAAGTTGAAAAGGGTGGAGACAAGAAGCCAGGTAAAGCAAGAGCTAAGAAAGCCAAGTGAGAAGTGAAGAGGGAGATGGATGACTACTGCGGACATATTTGTTAATTCTGGTCCTATAACAGGATGGAAACATAGAGCGGACTGGGGGAAGTTGACGTGAGTCTTCCTGGATTTTCCGCAATGTTAATTGTGTGCACTAGTAAGGAAAGACTCCGCGTACATATAGCTTTTTAGTCTGTACCATTCAGGCCTGTGTACTTCTAGCCATTCTCCAGCACTTTTTTTTTTTTTTTACCCACGTGTACTTTATTTTACAGTCTTCCCTACTTTCTTCTGTAAATAGAATATAAACAATACTTTGTTTTGTATAATAATATTGTAACTATATGAAAAGCTTCATTAAAATTAGTTTCACAGAAACTGAATCTGTAGTTTCACTATTTTTTTTTTGATCTATAAACCTTTTCAGGTTCAAAAGCGTCATGTGAATTTATACTCCTAAGATGTGGTGCATTTAAAGTCTTTAAAACAAAAATAACCCTATGTGTGCTCTGAAAAGCATTGGTGCCATTATGGCAAGTGTCTGAGCCCTATATAGAACACACATACACAACGGGTTGGAAAAGCTCTGAAAAACAGTTAGGACAGGGGTAGTTGTACGGAAAAAGAGAGGTGACCTCTTTTTAAATAAAATCCCAGTTTTGTGCAGAAAGCTTGCATAATCTTTGCTAAAACTTCCCTGAGCTAGGCCTGCTGAAAGGTATTTTTTTTTTTTTAATTGGTATTCGTTTAAAGGGAACCTGTCACATAGATTATGCCCCCCATGCTGAGGACAGCACAAGCTAGTGTCAGACCTAATGTTCCGAGCACTGGGTCCCTTATTATGTAAGATGCTGCAGTTTTAGAGCATTTAATGTTCAAATCTGCAGTTTTTAGCCAGAAAAGTCATGAAGAGAGTCCGTTTTTTTCATACCCCGCCCACCTGACGCTAGCCCCACCCACCTGATGCTAGCCCAGCCCACCTCACAACTGATTAACCTATTATTTTGAATAGGTAGAAACATGTGAATAACTGACAGGTGGACGGCACCTGCTCATGAATACGATTTAAGCATTCAATACTCTAAAACTACAGCATCTTACAGAATAAGAAACAGCAGGTCTGTCACTAGCTTCTGCTGTTCTCAGTAAGGGGGTATAATCTATGTGACAGGTTCTCTTTAAATTGAATTTTGGTCCATCAGTTGCAATGCAATATGTGATGACGTCACTCCCTGCTATCAGATAGAACAAACAGCAGGGGGGGTTGAAGTACACAGGTCGGTCTCTTGGGGAACCAGAGAGAGCACAGAAGGTGATAAAATCACTTGTAGCTCCTTAACAAAAAAAGATGAACGCAATATATTTGGAAAACGTCTTCATTTAGTGTTCCCTACATTTTGAAAGCTATTCTTTGTAGTGAGACAACCCCTTTAATTTCCTCTATGGTGGCGCTGCAGATTATTCAATCTATTGCTGCCAGCTTTCAGATTACAGATGATTGCTGGGGGCCACAGGAGCAAGATACCCTATGGATACAAAAGTCAAAATGGACTGCGAGTTGGACATATTTTATTTTTCAGCCATTAAATCTTAAAGTTTAAAAATTATATGAATGTACTAAAGGGACAACACAGGAAAATAAATGTCATGCTCCAAGAATGAAGTTAATTAGTCATTTGCAGAAATGCAGTGAAAACTAGCATTTTACCTTGTAAACCCTCCCATTCCAACACCGTGACTGGTGCCGGTAATCTTGGCCAATGATGTCACAGTTGTCTTCATGTGACCCTTCACAGGCCATAGTGGTTTTGCTGGATACACCACTGTGGCCTTTAAAGCTTGGCAGAATTACATGAAGACAAATGTGACATCATTGGCCAGGATCACGGAACTGGCCAAAGTGCTGGAATAAGCATGGTTAAAAAGGAAAGTTTTTTTGTTTTGATTTTTTACATTTTTTTCTTTCCTGCATTTTTAATCATTGATGAGCAGTTATTACTTTTGGAACATCCCTATAAGCATGAGGGGGCTAAGGTTAGGCTGCATATTTATCTCCTCAGTGAGTGTGGCCATTTCATTGGAAGAAATCCCATACCATAAGCACAAGATGAACTGGATAACATTAAGGGCTTGTCCACATGGCACAGGTTTTCCGTGGGTTTTACAGACGTTTTTCGGATTTGAAAGCTGTCTGTAAACCGACTGTCAACCTTTAACACTGACATTAATAGAAAATCTGTGCAGCAGTCCCCACTGCACGGATTTTCCGCTGGGTGGTATTTCACACCACGGGCGTTCCAAAAAACTTAGAACATGTTCATTCTCCCACCTGGTTTTCCGGCGGAACATGAACATGTGGGAGCGAAGGGGGACGGCTTAAATCTGCAAACCACAGACAAAAGCCGTCCCCCTGCGTGCCAAAAAAAGACCAAAGACCGGTCGGGTTTTCTCGCTACAAAGATCATATCTGTAATGATGGGGACAGTAAAAATAAGTACTTTTGCAATTGGTTTGCATTACCTAAATCATTTAGTATAGCAGCTATTAGCTAATCTGTGTGATCTACTACTGCATCCTGGGGTCCCTTTGCTGTGATTGGGGGGCCTACAGTTAGTTCAAACCCCTTTGCTGTAAAGATTGGCTGTCCTGCTCACTGCGCTCACTTCCCTCTAAACTGTATGAAACCTGCTGCCTGAGCTCTGCTAAGTGCTGGCCGTCTGTGTTCTCATTGTCTGTCTTCCTCTTACTACCCCCTGAGCTGTGTGAGGCTGCCTGAGCTCCTCTCACAGTGATAGCTCTAAGTGAAGGATCTAGGCAATTACTGAGTTTCTTTAGATGCCAGATATAACACACCCTGAGGCAATGTTCACACGGCTTATTGGCGACTTAATTGCGGGGACGGATTTCGCCCCGCAATTACGCCGGCAGCCGTGCAGAGAGGGTGGGGCTGGGGGCGGCGGCTCGCCGGCCCCAGAGACATTCATTATTCCCGGCGCGTACACGCCGTAACTAATGTGCATGTCACCGTCTCCCCCCGCGGCGGATTCGCCGAGCGGGGCTGGATCGATGGCATACACAGTTCTCAATGAGAACTGCGGATTACCATAGTTACTGGGATGGATTGGAGCCGTACTGCAGCGTAAATATGGCACGCAGTACAGCTCCAATCAGTCCCAGAAATCAGCCGTGTGAACGAGGCCTTATACACTCTGCTCCCACACCCTTAAGGTACGTCCACACAGCAAGGTTTCTTGGATTTGGAAACCATCTGAAAATGAAAAGAAACCACCCCCATAGACTTTAATAGAAAATCCGTTCAGTTGTCTACACGGAATTGATTTTCAGCCAATCCGCAAACCGCAGACAGAACACCCAAAAAACCCTTCAAAGAAAACGGGCCAATTTTTTAAACAGAATCCGCCGACTTTTTAATATCCATGTACTCCCCAGATTAACACACCCACTAACACCCCCTTTTATACACTCTGCCCCCCCCATCCATATAACACCCCCTTTATACACTTTTTCCCACCCACCCAGATAACACACCCTTATACACCCTGTTTGCATTCTCACATTTTTTAATATTTCGACGTATGTTAACTTTAAGCAATTCCGGTGTTCTGGTTACAAGGATTGCTTTTGGAGCCTGGGAGGGAGGTGATTATCACAGCTGCAGGATGTCCGCAGATCTGTGATGTCCTCTCTCTCATTGCTCACACACAATAATAATTATTAAGGAGGGAACAGGAGGGTATTGAATGGATGTCACCATTCTTCATGAGGGGAAGCCCACGCCTACTGGGAGAGAGACCCGCCCCTTTAAAATTGAAGCCTAAGCAAGAGAAGTCCCAAGATGCCTGCGAAAAGCCTTGAAACTAGAAACCCCCTTTAAGGAAGAAAAATTTGGTAAGTACATCTTACCAATCAATAGGGCTGCCTCCTATGAGCACTAAGCTGAAGCCGATTTAGCGCAGTGTCTGCAGGAGGGGGTATGGCTTGTAGGAAGAAATAAAATTTTTGCCTTAATGTATGCCTTCCAGTGGCAGCAGCTACAGTGGGGAAAATGAGTATTTGATACACTTCAACTGTGCGAGACGGACTCTAAAAATAAAATCCATAAAACCATAGTATGATTTTTAAATAATTCATTTGCATGAAATAAGTTTTTAATACAATAGAAAAACAGAACTTAGGGCGACATGTATGAATTCGAATGTGTGCTTTTTTGTTACTTGGCGCCGGCACTCCAGTTCTAAATAGAATATAGAAGAGTGGAGAAAACGCCCAGAAAATGAAGATTTTGTGCATTAAAATAAGCTTAATGCGCCAAACTTTGTGGGCATATAGTTATGCGCCAAACTTTGTATGGGCCAAGGTGTAAATGCGGCAAACTTTGCGCACTTAGCTCTATGTAATGAGCCAAAAATCTGTCGTATTCTCCACTTTCAGAATCTCAGAATCCGAGCATTGAAACATTGAGAGCGACATGTATGAATTCAAATGTGTACTTTTTTTTTTTTACTTGGTGCCAACACCACAATTCTAAACAGATATAGAAGAGTATAGTATACGACAGATTTTTGGCGCATTACATAGAGCTTAATGCGCCAAGTTCGGCGCATTACACTTTGCCCATACAAAGTTTGGCGCATTAAGCTCTATGTAATGCGCCAAAAATCTTCATACTGTCGTATTCTATACTCTTCTATATCTATTTAGAACGGGAGTGTCGGCGCCAAGTAAAAAAAAAAAAAAAGTACGCATTCGAATTCATACATGTCGCCCTTAATATTTGGTAAAGAAACCTTTGTTTGCAATTAGAGGTCAGACATTTCCTGTAGTTCTTGACCAATTTTGCACACACTGCAGCAGGGATTTTGGCTCACTCCTCCAGATCTTTCAGATTTCGGGGCTGTCTCTGGGCTATACTGCGTTTCAGCTCCCTCCAAAGATTTTCGATTGGGTTCAGGTCTGGAGACCGACTAGGCCACTTCAGGACCTTGAAATGTTCCTGACAGAGCCGCTCCTTAGTTGCTCTGGCTGTATTTCCGGTCATTGTCCTGCTGGAAGACCCAGTCACAACCCATTTTCGATGCTCTTACTGAGAGATGGAGGTAGTTGACAAAAATCTTGCAATACATGGCCCCATCCATCCTTACTTCAATACGGTGCAGTCATCCAGTCCCCTTTGCAGAAAAGTACCAACAAAGTTTTATGTTTCCACCCCAATGCTTCACGATTGGGATGGTGTTGCACAAGGCGAGATCTTGCTTGGAGCACCAGACCGAGGAAGATTGACAGTCATCTTGTGTTTCTTCCATTTTCTAATAATTGTGCCAACAGTTGTTGCCTTTTAACCAAGCTGCTTGCCTATTGTCCTGTAGCTCACCCTAGCCTTGTGCAGGTCTAAAATGTTGTCCCTGGTATTCGACAGCTTTTTGGTCTTGGCCATGGTGGAGAGGTTGGAGTGTGATTGAGTGTATGGACAGGTGTCATTTATACATGTAACAAGTTCAAACAGGTGCAATTAATAGCGGTAATGAGTGCAGAGTTCTTAAAGAAAAACAAACAGGTCTGTGAGAGCTACAATTCTTGCTGGTTGGTAGGTGATCAAATACTTATTTCAAGCAATAAAATGCTAATTAATTATTTAAAAATCATACAATTTTCTGGATTTTTTTTTAGATTCTCTCACAGTTGAAATGCACCCATGATAAAATTACAGAACGCTCCATTCTTTGTAGGTGGGAAAACGTGCAAATTTGCCAAATTATCAAATACTTATTTTCCTCACTGTATAAGGTCTTCATTGGTGTCCACTGAACCGGACAAGACTTAAAGACTATTACCAAACACATTTCTGTTCTGATTTTGGTTTGTTTAGGAGTTAAGAGATTTTATCTGCTGCTTGTATACACCAGTTTCCCTAGGTTACCGACCATCTCTCTCTGCTCTCATTGCTCCAGGTGCCCTGTCTGACTACGTCAATTAACTCCTGTTCTGTTAGCTCCTGCACAAGATCTTGTGTATCTACTGTATGTTACTGACAAACCTCACTTTATAAAGCTACTGCACTCATGTCACTAACAGGATCAGCAAAGAATAGTAGAGATGATATGCCAATCGATGCTGTAGAACCACCCACAGCCTAACCAGGAAGTGGGAGCCTGACGTTGCCTGTGAAGAGCAGGCTGGGTGAAACAGGATGGGGGGAACACCACTTAAAATAATCAAGTTTTCTGACAGTACATTACCTTTAATCAAAAGACAAATGCCTTTAAGAACGGAGGAACCTCTATAAATTAGACTAAAAGTAAATGCACGAGACAAACTTGCTGTGGGTTTTCCATGTAGACTTGTGCATGGAAAATCTGGGGCAGATTACAGTAGCAGAAATGTGGATGAAGGCATTTACAAATCTTATGTGTAGAAATTTTCTGTAAAGAATTGACATGTAGTGCGGACTTTTAAATCCACAGCATGTAGATTATTTTAACTTTTTTTGTAGAATTACTGCAGATACTCCTCATTGACATGACAATGGAGTAGCCCAAATCTGCAGTAAATCCACAGTAAAGGCTGGGGATTGGCAGTAAAATCTACAATTTTGGATTTTGACAACAGCAAGGAGAAATGATCAATGCATAACAGGAAAAAATTTTTTTAGTTGTGCTAATGAAGTCAAAATTGTCTCTTGGGAAGAAAGAGGATGGAATAAGATATACTACAGGAAGTGGCATTAAAAGGTGGTGCTCTCACTTTTTTTTCCTTAACACTTAAAGGAATGATTGCTTTTTATGTTAAAGATCTTGCAAAAACAAGTCACTTTGCAATATGTGTCCATTACCAGTGCCCTACCTGTTCCTAGATAGCCCCTCCTGTATGCTCTTCAGGTCGCTATCGCTATTGCTACAGACCTGATAGATCTCTTCTGATTGGCTGCCAGCGCTGGTCGCTATAGTTAGTGTCCTTAGCAGCTCGTTACTGCAGACCAGTACACACAACCCTGAATTCAAAGATAAACCAAGAAAACAGGACTGAGGTGAGATGAATCAATGTAGTGAGACAACCCCTTTAACTTTCCCCTTAATCTTCTGCCTTAAATCTTCCCCATGTGCATTTACCCGAGGTCTTTCACCATTGGAAAAACAACAAAACCAGGAATAGTGCAAACTCATTTATTATAAATATTGAACTTTAGATAACTTCACAAATACAAAATCCTCATTGAACAGTATATACAGAAGGGTTTACAATACAGCGTGTCTAGAAAAATACATCTGTAAATCTGATAAAGTCAAAGGACCTGCAAAGCAAAAAAAATAAGATCGTTAATTCACAAAAATGGATACGTAACAGTGTTACAAATACAATTCCGTGCTAGCACCCTATTTGCAGGACATTCAGCTGTATTCACGGTCAGACTCATTCACACACAGAATTTCATGTTTTTTTTGTTTTTTTTTTTAAACTAGCAGTGGATTTAAATGATAGCGAGAGTATAAAGTTAAGATGAGCTCTTCTGTTTTAGCTTCACTTCATGTTGGCTCAATTAACTGTAATAAAACCAGCATGTGTGAATTCAGCCTAACAACTTTCCATAAACCAACAGTACAAGAAAGAAACTTTGTAATATATCTTATTAGAGTAAAAATCTCCCTTTTTCACCTGTTATCCATCACCCGATTCTGCTTTCTTACCTGGGCATTCAGTCCGTAAGAGAATGCACTTTGCTGAGGAGATGGGGTTCCTGCTTACAGCTCAGGTTTCAGCTGCCCATAGAAGTCTATTAAAAGGGGAGGAGGAATAAGGGCAAGTGAAAGCAATAGACTCCCACACAAGCAGCACCATGAATTACAGCCATGTAGCTGTGAGTACAGAGCTTAGGTAACATAAAACACTCTCTATACAGCAAGCACCATCTCTGCATGTCTCTCTGCCTAGCAATAGACTTCTATGGGCAACTGTAACCTGAGCTCTCAGTAAAGCGGGAACCTAGTCTCCGCAAGAAGGATTCCCTTAGTGATGTATGAGTGAGTGAACAAGTAAGATTGCAGGAGGGGTTTGCTGAACAGTGAGATATTAAGCTTTTTTCTCTGATAAAATATATTAAAAAGTTTCTTGCTTATATTGTTGATTTATGGAAAGCTGTGTTGTAATTGGAAGTATGTATGAGCTGCCGTCTGTTGTTTCCATAAATCACAGTAGATATAATGTGGATTTGTGATGCAAATCAAAGTTGCAAAAGGCCAGGATTGCACACTTAAGTTATGTTATGAAGTATATACCCAAAAACATCAAATTGTTAATCTTGCATTGCTTTGAATGCTATTGACAATACATTACTTACTTACAATTATTAACCTCCAAACCATACACATAGCTTGGCTGCTTACTTAATGACATTTTACTGATCTTCTGGCTCCTGTCTGAGATATGTTGAACAGTCCAGAACCTTCATCAGCTGAGAAGACGCCACTTTCTCAGAACACATAGGGCAGATGCTTTCTGACTCCAACAGTCTGCAAAAAAGGAAACAAATAAAATGATGAAGTACTCTACATTGACATATGCAGCATTTTATGAACTAATAATTACGTGTGTAGATTGCCACGGCCTCTGAAAGAAGCAGCACATTTCTCTATTTCCATAGTCCTACATGTTAAGGTATGTTCACACGGCGTATTGCGGTGCATACCATATGCGCCACAATATGCCGGGTGTTTTAGAAGTATGCCCTGGCCAGCACGTACTTCTGAAGCGTGGGGTGGGGGGCACATTCACGCTCATTATCAGCGGCGTGCAAGCGATGCGAAGAAGTGACATGTCATTTCTCTCTCCCGGCGTACAATACGCATGCATTGTACACCGGGGGAGATGGACTTAATTCATAGCTCTCTACGAGAGCTCTGAATTACCGTAATTCTGGGCGTATTGAAGCGCAAATATGCGGCAAAACGTGCCCCGCATTTATATCGTGTGAACATACCCTTAGGGCATGTCCCCATTGCACGGGTTTTCGACCGGTTTTTCAGCCCGCCTGAAAAACCGGCCGAAAATGAGCACAATTGTGCTCTATGGAAAACCCGTGCAGCAGTCCCCATTGCACGGGTTTTCGCGCCGCAGGTTTTGTCGCCGGCGGGCCGGCGACAAAACATTAACATGCACCATCTTCCCCGGTTTCCGGAAGATGTGCATCTCAAGGAGGGGGAGCTGTTTCTGCTCATCGCAGGAGAAAGCAGTCACCCCGCACCTGGGACGGCCGCAAAACCGGACAAATCCCGGCCGGCAAACCGGCCGGTATTTGTCCACTGCCGTGTAAACGGCCCCTTACAGTACGAGATGTTTGGCAGCAGCTTGTCTCCCTGTCCCCCACTGACTAAACATGCACACTCAACCAAGCATATATGTTTATGGGGAGGTCAGGTAGAGATGTCAGAAGAGCTATAGCTGGCATAAAGTAGCCAATATCTATATTAAAGGGTAGGCAAAGTCTCTAATGGCTAATGATGCCAGCAGGAAAAATAAAAAGGTTTACTTCAAAATAAAAAAAAAGCTTTATTCTTTAGTGATAGCAAGAGATTGCCGTCCCATTTACACACTCCGCTTACGTTTTGAACTCTGAATGCAGGGCTGGGAATTCACAATGTGGGCAGATGCACCAGTCGTCTTTAGCCATATGCCGACCCTGTCAGAATGGAAATACAAAAATATACAATCTATGCAGATTCAGGTCACTCAACAATGTAAAATAGTTTTATGCACATAGTTCATTCATTGGAGCTTGTTCTCAAGTGATTTCTCCTTCAGATATTGAGGGACGCAGTTACTTGGGTAACAACATCCAATTTTGGAATTCAAGTGGCTTTATATAAATTTTAAATCTTCCAAAGTTGCTAATTTCTAGGTAGCTTTCCTACCTGAAAATTACTCGTATTTTGGAGAAAAAAAGGGCAACTTAATTGCTTTATGGCCAAAATTTTAACCCATTAGCCACACAATCACTCCTTGAAAGTACACACAGCAATCTTCTAGCACGTTAAACTTGTTTTGCTTTTGTCTAAATATGACTAACCTAAGATAAGCCTGTGTAACATGTAGGAGAGACAAAAGTCTACAAATATCATGTGGGGCTGCAGAAAATCATATGAGTTTTCAATGTTTTCAGTCGATAATCTTTGGGAAACATTGCACCTTAAGGCCGTGTTCACACGGCTTATTCCCGACGGATTTGTGCGCTCACAAATCCGCCATGAATAAGGGGCGCGGCGTAGACGCGCCGTAAATAATGTGCATGTCACTTTCTCCCCCCGCGGCGGATTCGCCGAGCGGGGAGGAGCGACGGAATCCACTGTTCTCTATGAGAGCAGTGGATTACCGTAATGACTCAGACGGATTGGCGACGTACTGCAGCGCAAATCCAGCGCGCAGTACGGCGCCAATCCGCGGCAAAATAAGCCGTGTGAACGAGGCCTAAAAGACATACATCCTTGAAAAAGCCTGCCAATGGTTTTTTACCAGTAGGTGATGTTTTAAAAGAGAATCTCACATATTTGGGGCTCTAAAAAAATTTATGTTTTAAAGTAAAGGCAAGTCTTGTATACTCCTTTACCTACTCTGTATAAATGCAAATCTGTGTGAAAACTGGTCATCATTATAGTTTTTGCACACAACAATCTTCTAGTTTTAGTGTGGATATACTCACAGTTGCTATACAGTATGGTAGGTTATTCTTGCAGCCTGGACAGAGCAGCTCACATTCTGGGAGTTTGAAGTCACAGAATGGGCATGGCGTGGTCTCCTCTTCCACCTCTGAAGTGTCTGGTCGCCTAATTCATACACCACAAGAGTGATTTACTTGTACAATAGATATGTGAACAATACAAGACTGCAGCGCTAGTATCTTACCTAACCATGGCTTCAATCTTCTTCTTGTATTTAATGTCTATTTTGTGACGATACTCAGGTCTCATGAGCATGGCTGCAAAGCTAAACGCAGAGTTCTTCAAACCAGCTCGATGACACTCAATGACCGTAGAAGTCAGGATCGGGACTATATCTACAAGCACAAGGGAAACTTAGAATCATTGGTAGAAACAGCGCACTGCATGCAAATCTGACTATCCCCAAAGTAAAATACCGTTGAATAACTAGTGTAAAAGCAAATAAAGAACAAGTAATACATTCAAATACTTCCACAACTTACGTGACGGAAATTTACTGATGTTGTTGGCAACACGTATGAGCATACGGGCTCCTTTCATGTGGTCTCCACGCTTAACATGGATCTATAATCATAAAAAAATAAAGATACTCTAATAGCTATAAGCATTCTACAACATACAGCCTGATGATTTATCAAAAGAAACTACTAACCTGCGAAAAACTAAGGCAGTTTTACCACCCAAACATGAGTGGTTGCATAAGGTCAATATGAAATTATATATACAATGGTAGCTAGTGTACAGAAATTGTCTGATTACCTTGACTAAGATGTAGCTGTGAAGAATCATCAGGTTTGTAGCCATTTCTGCCGGGATCTTGATCTTCTGTGTTTTCAGCTCCATATACATACTGAAGAGCACATCATGTGCATTTCGATAATTGCCTTTTATTATAAAATTTAATATGATTACTTCTCACAGCACACATCCTACTGTTAATGCTATACAAATAAAAGTCGTACAATGCCAGAGCAGTAAAACTAGAAAAAGTCAAATTATAAATTGCAAAATTTTTTTTTTTATAATCTAGAAATAATTTCACCTCCGTTTGTTGTACAACTAACTTACCCTGTTTCAATGGAATTCACCATATTGTGTAGAATATGTTACATTTTTAACTTTAACAAAAATTTCCAATGTCAAGGAAAATGGCCTTTTAGGTGTTACAGGCCCCTAAAAAACTCTTAAAGGAGTTGTCTCACTACAGGCTTTCAGCCTACCTCAATGTGTCTGGCAGAAAAGATTTTTGAATTCAGGGCGTGCTTCTTGTCTGCCTCTTCTCCCCCCTCTTCCCCCTCCCCTCAGCCCCACAGACAGCTCCCCCTCCTCCATCTGCAGTAATTTCCCATACAGCAGGGGGAGGGCGAGGGGGTTAGATGCCAGAGTTAACTCTGTGTGGGCCTGCCTAGGTCTGCTGCAGGCTGCTGGATCAGCTGCACAGAGTCAGGAGACAACAGGGAGAGGTCTGATCTATAGTGTGGAGAGGTCTGTGAAGCTGTGTATGCTAATAGCAGAGCAGGGGGGGATGAAAAGGTTTCCCTATCCCCCGCTTAGCATACAAATCTCCACATCTCAAGCAACAACAAACAAACCCTGTCAGAACAGACACGGGGCAGCTGTGAAGTGAGTTACAAATAATCACACGATGTGTCACTAATACAAGCAAGCAGGAGGGATATGAACCGTTCACAATGCTCCCCTGATCTTTTTCTATTAGTATATCAAAGCTCCACAGACACTCAGATTATAGTAACACACTTACTGCTGTAAATCTACTGACCACAAAATCAGCCTCACCTCTGCTCTCCTCAATCTGTGTAGAGAGCAGGAGGGAGCAGGCACACAGAAGCCAGAGCTCTCCCCCTCCCTCCACTACAGAAGCATACTGTGCAGGAGGGGCTCGGTGCTCCAACCTGTATTCAGAAACAGATGAGTCACCAGGACTGGCAGCCAGTGAGATAACAATCAACAGGTCAGCTGCTATAGTGATTTCAGGAGCTGATGCACTACTACTAACAGGGATAACTCAAAATCAGTGGGACATTTGTAATGAACATATATTGCAAAGCTGCTTGTTTTTTAAAGATCTTTTAATTAAAACCCAATAATTGTAGTGAGACAACCCCTTTAAAGGCGTTCTCTAGTTTAATAACTCAGTGAAAATGTATTTGTTACAGGAAAGTCCTGGATTCACAAATGGCATCTCTTAACTGGAGCACAGTGACTACAGAGAGCAGCTGTTGCCCAAACTTTCATACACTGGGGTACATTCACCCAACTGCTTTGGGCTCTGATTCTAACGCGGATTCAGTGCTGATTCCGCCTCAGAATCAATGTCCAAATCTGACTGCAATCCACCTCACATTGTTTCTGATTGAAAATCCACGTCGCAGTAAACACCATGTTGATTTTCCGCAGTGCAGATTTATTTTCAGTTGAAAAAGAAATGACATGTCAATTCTTGAGGCAGAACCCACGCTAATTTTTCACATAGTATAATAGAGGCTGAAAATCTGCCTCAGAAATCAGCATCAAATCTATTGATATCCATGCCTACTGAAGCCCACATCGATTCAGCTCTGAAAATACTCAGCGCTACAAATCAGTCTTGAGGACTAACCCTTACACTAATAGCAAACTTATTTTTACAGTAGGGTGCTAGGGTTCTTATCAATGTAACATCTTGTTAGTGCAAAGTGTAAAATGTGTTAGCTACAACTACTTAATACTTGCACTGACTTAGTGCATATCTTTACAATAGGAAAATTTAGAGATAAATGGTAATAGAGACCAGTTACATAAGTGCTTAGCTTTTGTAACCATTACTTTCTAAGTGAATTTAGAATTTTCATGTGCTAACACGCCGTGAGTTTGTTATGCGCCTTTGGAGAGATAAAACTCTTAATGCATGTTCACACGCATCAGACTTCAAATGTTTGTCACTCCCCCATTCTTATGAATGAGTTTTGCAGAAATTCATGTACAATGCGCAGAAACAACCCAACAAACGGGGGTCTGCAATGTCCAGCTGTTGGGAAACTACAACTCCCATCATGCAATTTATATAACGTATATCAGTGGGCATGATGGGAGATGTAGTTTCCCAACAGCTGGACATTGCAGACCCCCGTTTGTTGCAGAAATGTCTGCAGATCACTTCCATTGAACCTGTGGGGTTGTTTCTCCGGCATGTACATGAATTTCTGCAAAACTCATTCATAAGAATGGGGGAGTGGCAAACATTTGAAGTCTGATGCGTGTGAACATGCCTTAAGAATTTTATCTTTTCAAAGGGGCATGGAGCTGGAGAGCCGACACTGCAGACTCCAGTCTCATATGTCTAATAAACATGAAGGGAAGATCTCTCCTTAAGGAGAGCACCGAACAAACTGCTTGTAGAGTTTTTGTTTTGCCTTTTCGCCCTCTACTTAGCATCTGCATATCACAAGGCATTATGGGAAAGGGGCTGAGAAGCCCACAGCGCCCTCTGTTGGTTGTAACAAATCCTCAATTTGCTTTTGACCCACCGAGTCTTGAGAAAGCAAAAAGGATTTTTTAGCCAAGCCAGTATCTCTCATCTACAGACAACGCTGTTTCGGGATTTTTGTCCCTCTTCAGTGCAGAGTAGAGAAGATGCTGGCTGGCTGTGTGGGAGGCATCGGGTAGCTCAGGAGAGATCTTCCCTTCCTGAGCTACCCGATGCCTCCCACACAGCCAGCCAGCATCTTCT
Source organism: Phyllomedusa bahiana (assembly GCA_025379985.1). NCBI lineage: Eukaryota > Metazoa > Chordata > Amphibia > Anura > Hylidae > Phyllomedusa > Phyllomedusa bahiana. The sequence goes on from JAODAL010007290.1 coordinate 79,494, forward strand.
CTACTCTGCACTGAAGAGGGACAAAAATCCCGAAACAGCTTTGTCTGTAGATGAGAGATACTGGCTTGGCTAAAAAATCCTTTTTGCTTTCTCAAGACTCGGTGGGTCAAAAGCAAATTGAGGATTTGTTACAACCAACAGAGGGCGCTGTGGGCTTCTTAGCCCCTTTCCCATAATGCCTTGTGATAATAAACATGAAGTAAGTTTTCTGAGACAGCTTTTAGCATATAAAACACATTTGTACCCCACTGCATACACATGTATAGTCTATGGTACATGACACACTGATAAAAGTAAATCTTTTGCTTCGTTAGCTGGCTTTAATCTTGTATGCATTAGTGCTTTGGGCAGAAAATGAATCATATAGTGACCTGCGGACTGCTCCTCTCTGGCTATGATGATGGCGGTGCGGGCCGCTTCTCTATACTGCTTTAGAGCCATGTACAAGCGGAATAAATACTTTGCATCCTAAAAAAGAAAAAACATACAATATGTATGTGCTATTATTAGGTAAATTAAATGTTTCATTAATTCACTAAATAGGTTAAACAAACCTTAGGCATGCCATCACTTTCCCCCATTAGATAGTCTATCAGCTGATTGGTCAGCATCTCGTCTTTGGCCTGGCCAACCTATTTAAAAGGAAATTTATTACATGAGAAAATCTATACACAAAATTGCATCTAAGACAAAAATAGATGAAAACCAAAGCAGAATTAGAGCAGATGAAGAAATGTTTCTTCTATACATCTTCCTACCGTCTCTATTGCCATTTCTATGGCTACATTTTCTTCAGTAGACGAGCACTTTAAAAAGTGCTTCAATGCCTGAAAAATAAAAAAAAATAAGCACAGCTGTAAATTGTAATTGGCTGTGTTAATATAGCAATTAACAGGTTTCTACAGTGGTGGCCAAAAGTATTGGCACCCCTGCAATTCTGTCAGATAATACTCAGTTTCTTCCTGAAAATGATTGCAATCACAAATTCTTTGGTATTATTATATTCTTTTAATTTGTCTTCAATGGAAAACCACAAAAAGAATTGCCATAAAGCCAAATTGGATATAATTCCACACCAAACATAAAAAAGGGGTGGACAAAAGTATTGGCACTGTTTGAAAAATCATGTGATGCTTCTCTAATTTGTGTAATTAACAGCACCTGTAACTTACCTGTGGCACGTAACAGGTGTTGGCAATAACGAAATCACACTTGCAGCCAGTTGACATGGATTAAAGTTGACTCAACCTCTGTCCTGTGTCCTTGTGTGGACCACATTGAGCATGGAGAAAAGAAATAAGACCAAAGAACTGTGGGAGGACTTGAGAATCCAAATTGTGAGGAAGCCTGAGCAATCTCAAGGCTACAAGTCCATCTCCAAAGACCTGAATGTTCCTGTGTCTACCGTGCGCAGTGTCACCAAGAAGTGTAAAGCCCATGGCACTGTGGCTTACCTCCCTAGATGTAAAGCCTATGGCACTGTGGCTAACCTCCCTAGATGTAAAGCCTATGGCACTGTGGCTTACCTCCCTAGATGTAAAGCCCATGGCACTGTGGCTAACCTCCGTAGATGTAAAGCCCATGGCACTGTGGCTACCCTACCTAGATGTAAAGCCCAGGGCACTGTGGCTAACCTCCCTAGATGTAAAGCCCATGGCACTGTGGCTAACCTCCCTTTGGCACTGTGGCTAACCTCCCTAGATGTAAAGCCCATGGCCCTGTGGCCAACCTCCCTAGATGTAAAGCCCATGGCCCTGTGGCTAACCTCCCTAGATGTAAAGCCCATGGCACTGTGGCTAACCTCCCTAGATGTAAAGCCCATGGCACTGTGGCTAACCTCCCTAGATGTAAAGCCCATGGCACTGTGGCTAACCTCCCTAGATGTAAAGCCCATGGCACTGTGGCTAACCTCCCTAGATGTAAAGCCTATGGCACTGTGGCTAACCTCCCTAGATGTAAAGCCCATGGCACTGTGGCTAACCTCCCTAGATGTAAAGCCTATGGCACTGTGGCTAACCTCCCTAGATGTGGACGGAAAAGAAAAATTGACGAGAGATTTCAACGCAAGATTGTGCGGATGGTGGATAAAGAACCTCGACTAACATCCAAACAAGTTCAAGCTGCCCTGCAGTCCGAGGGTACAACAGTGTCACCCCGTACCATCCGTCGGCATCTGAATGAAAAGGGACTGTATGGTAGGATACCCAGGAAGACCCCACTTCTTACCCCGAGACATAAAAAAGCCAGGCTGGAGTTTGCCCAAACTTACCTGAGAAAGCCTAAAACGTTTTGGAAGAATGTTCTCTGGTCAGATGAGACAAAAGTAGAGCTTTTTGGGAAAAGGCATCAACATGGAGTTTACAGGAAAAACTGAGGCATTCAAAGAAAAGAACACGGTCCCTACAGTCAACCATGGCGGAGGTTCCCTGATGTTTTGGGGTCGCCTTGCTGCCTCTGGCACTGGACTGCTTGACCGTGTGCATGGCATTATGAAGTCTGAAGACTACCAACAAGTTTTACAGCATAATGTAGGGCCCAATGTGAGAAAGCTGGGTCTCCCTCAGAGGTCATGGGTCTTCCAGCAGGACATTGACCCAAAACACACTTCAAAAAGCACCAGAAAATGGTTTGAGAGAAAGCACTGGAGACTTCTAAAGTGGCAGAAATGAGTCCAGACCTGAATCCCATAGAACACCTGTGGAGAGATCTCAAAATGGCAGTTTGGAGAAGGCGCCCTTCACATCTCAGGGACCTGGAGCAGTTTGCCAAAGAAGAATGGTCTAAACTTCCAGCAGAGCATTGTAAGAAACTCCTTGATGGTTACTGGAAGCGGTTGTTCGCAGTTATTTTGGCTAAAGGTTGTGCTACCAAGTATTAGGCTGAGGGTGCCAATACCTTTGTCCGGCCCATTTTTGAAGTTTTGGGTGAAATGATCAATGATTTGATTTTTGTTTCATTCTCTTGTGTTTTTACATTGCAAGCAAAATAAATGAATATATTAATACCAAAGAATTTGTGATTGCAATCATTTTCAGGAAGAAACTGAGTATTATCTGACAGAATTGCAGGGGTGCCAATACTTTTGGCCACCACTGTACCTGTGGGGCTACAAGGTCAGACCTCTCCTACTGCCTTCTCTCAGTGCTGTAGTCTCCTTGCCCCCTCTCACTGACATCTCTGTGCAATCTCTGATTTATGTGACAAAATTCAGTTCAGACATCACCTCTGGCATATCTAACCTGCGGTGCGTGAATAAAGCGAACCTGCACTAAAGTCTGTAGGCTTGCAAGAAGCTTGTAAGTATTTCAAAATTGTTGATACACAGGAGATTGTATACTGTAACCATAGAATGACACCACCAACATAATGCATAGGAGCTGTATACACACAACCATAGAAGACCTTTTAATTAAGACTATCTAGAGTATCATGTTCTACTTTCCATGCAATGGAGCAAACAAAAAAGGGCTATTAATGTGTACACAGCAATAACTCCATGAGTAACAAACAGAAACACTGAAACCTATCACCATCCTTATAGGTTCATGTAGGTGACTTCTGGGAACAATACATAGGGACAATATAGAAAGCCTGGGCACCCTCATACCTGCTGAGAATAACCGGATAAAGATTTGTGCTATATATGAGGCATATAACTTTTGCTGCAGATTGTCTCCACACTCAAATGAATCCCGATGTGGCTCCCATTGAATTAAGAGTGAATCAGGCCATTTTCTGCGGATATTTCTGTCTCTTCTAAGCTGACATGTTTGTGTACATAAGGAACATGTAACACACGTTTATCGCTTTCACCTACCCTTCCATGTTGATCACAAAGCAAGAAAAACTTGCCAGCTTGAAAATGCTTCTTCTCTCCCTCGAAGTACAGTGCAATACTCTGATAATCTTCATTACTGGTGTTCTCAGATCCTGCAGCGTGCAGATGGTCACATTTTTATTTTACATTCAAGGAACAAGACATTTTTCAGGTCAATGTACATAATCCTAATGATTATAACATTTATTTATTTTTTATTTTTTTAGAAGAGGCCTTTCAAGCGTAACAAATGCATAAGGGGTTTTTCACACGGTGTCTTTGGATCTGATTTTGGATCCAAAAATCACATCCAAAAATGCAGCAACAACTGGATTCTAAACAGATTCAACAGGTATCCAACACGCAGGTGCGTGTTTGGATGCAGCAGGATCGCACCCTACTGTATAGTTTTAAATAGAGCTGCTGCTGCATCTTTCGGATCAAAAATTAACATGTCCATTCTTAAAATGGCTCCGAAAGACGCAGTGAGACACACATCGGCGATCACTCGTGTGAACCCGGATGCGTGTTTCGAAGTAAAAGCAATTTAAATCACATTGCACATTTTTAGATATGGTTTGGGTCCGTTTAGGGTCTAACAGACTGATCCAAACAAACATCTAAAAACGTATGTTCACACGGCCTCAACATGCCGTGTGAACAAAGAGAGGAAATTTACTGCAAGTATGAAAATTGTGTCCATGAACACAAAAAAGTGCATGTCCGTGACAAGGGATTCCTCAGAAACCAAATTACAGTACAGAAGATATCACAAAGTGTTATACGAATATAAGATATGCACCTGACACTAGGCCAAATTGCCTACAGATTGTATACAACTCAGTTTTACACTGATATCCACCTGTTAGCATGCAAATTGACTAACTGTTACACAAAGTCATACCTATAACATCAGCGTAGATTTCCATCTGGTTGTGTTGCTGAGCCAGCTGGAATGCCTCATTATTGCACTTCGACAGTACTAAGAACTGAATTGCTGAGCCATAGTCTCCAAGACGTAGGAAAAATCTTAAAAATAAGAAAAGAAATAAATAGAAAAAAATACTACTCCCCAACAATGTACACCTGAGTGATTATATATATATTATATATATATATATATAATATATATATATATATATATATATATATATATTATGTTATATATATATATATATGTATATATGTGTGTGTGTGTGTGTGTGTGTATATATACAGGGATTACCTTGCTACCATCTTTGCCCCCTCCAGTGACTGGGTTTCTTTTACAATTCCAACTGCTTTCTCAGGATTGTTCAAGTGGTCCAGGTAGATGCGGATGACGTTGTCCCAGTCTTTTGCATTCTCATAAGCCAAGGCGGCCTCCTTATATCTACAAAGAAGGAAAATGTCAGCAGTCTGAAATTTTATTTACAGCCAATCAATTACTTCTTCGTGTTTAGCTTAGGCAACTGTACAATGTTCCTTACTGCAAGAGAAGCTCTCAGCATTGAGCAGTTACATAGACAAGCAGATGCAATCAGCTACGTAATCAGGAGAAATATATAAAGTATATAAAGTAATGAACATCAATATACAGTATGAAAGTAATCTTGTTCAGAATGTTCTCAGGTCAAACTCCTTGGAACATGTTTAAACATTACATAATAGAGCAATGTTACCAGCGATTCCCTCTAATAGTATAATTGTTAGGGTGTGTTCACACGGCATTTTTCAATCCGTTTTTCAATCTGAATCTGTCTGCTGCATAAAACGGATCAAGAATTGACATCTCAATTCTTTGAACGGATCTGAAAGATGCATCAGAAAGATGCAAGTAAAACACGTATCGGCGATCACTCGTCTGAAGGCCGATGTGCGTTTTACACTGAAAGCAATGTAAATCACACTGCACATTGTTAGGTTTGGGTCCGTTTAGGGTCTGAAACACGGATCCAAACACACATCTTAAAAACGCTGTGTGAACATACCCTTACGGTACATTCACATAGGGCGGATCTAATGCGCATTTTGTTGTGAATTTTACTGCAGATTTTTCTACATTGACTTCAACAGGATTTTGCCTACTCCTGTTAAAGTCACTGTACAAGCATCTAAAATAGATCTGCAACTACTGTAGTCTGCGACAAAGGTACCCAAAAACTGAATTTACTGTACAACAAGGTGCAATTTAAATAGTAACACTGCAATGCTTCAGAGAGTCCAATGCCATGCCAGGCTGTATTCTGTCTAAAAATGTCTCCAAATAGGTCCCGAAAGTAGGGAAAAAAATTTTTTGGCACACTGGGGGGCTATGAAAAACCAAAATTTATTCCCTTCGCACAGGACCCCCCGTAAACGGGTCACTTCTTTCGCCCCCCTTTAACCCCAGGGAAAAAGGGAAGGGAATAGTAAGGGCATTTTTTACCCCCTTTTGAAATTTCACGCTGGGCGGCGCTTACTTTAAAACCCGGGTTTTATTGGGGTTGCGCATGAGAAAAGGCATTCCTTACGCCTTTGTGCCCCCCCCTCAATGTGTTAAAGTAGCTGTCCAGGGAGGCCCCCAGTAATCATCTGCCAGAACCTGCAAATGAAAATGTTCACAGTGAGTGTGTCAGAGTGAGAAAATCCTTTTAAAAAAAAAAAAAAAAAAAAAAAAGAGCAGAACCACTTCATAGGGAAGACCAATAAGATACGAAATACAATTTGTGAGAGCTACCTATTCAACTTCATAGGTTGTACAAGTCACAACCAACACATAAAAATTGTGCTTACATCAAATGAATAAATAGAATATAATAACAGTAATATGAATATAAACTTAACACTCACATAAAGTTCTTTTTATTACGGATTATATATCTCTTTGTATTCTATCCTTCATGTAATTGGAGAGTTACCTGGGTTCACGCATGCGCCAGTAGTTGCAGTTACTTTGTATATATTTGCCTTGATTCTAATCACCAGTGCACATGGGCTTAAGGCCATGTTCACACGGCTTAAACCAGGACGTTTTTGGGGCCCCTTTTTTAAAACGCGGCCGGAGGGCTGAAAACGCCCTGGTCATTACGGAAAACCCAAACAGTTTCTTAGAAATTTGGTTTAAAGCTCCTCTCCCTGCCGGCGAATACGCCGAGGGGGGAGAAAAATTAAAAGGGTCACTTTCAAAGTGGCGTAAAACCGCCGTAGTAATGATTGTCTAGGGGGGTCGGCGAAGCCCCGGGCCCCCCCCCCCCCCGCCCCCCAAAACGGCGTAATTGCGGGGCGTTTTTTACCCCCCGCGTTAACCCGTGTGAACATAGCCTAAGAAGACCTCATGTGAGTGCTTGATACATTGTATTCCACTCCAATCTTAATCATTAGTGCGCAGGTATGGCAGAAAAGATCTGCGCATGGATGCCATGCTTGAAATCCCTACATTGGAGCAAGGGGAAAATTTTGGGTTTTAAAACTGTGTTTTTTTTTTCAGTTTAAAAAAACGGGGAAAAAGTTTAACGGGTAGTTTGCAATAGAAACCTTTTTTAAAAAATTGGGGTTTTAACCTCGACTTTTATCATTTTTTACAATTGCATATTATGAACCCTTATTTTCAGACAAAAACAAAAAGGGACCCCCTAGTTTGTGCCTTTTTAAGGTCATTGAAATTTTTAAAGAATACAATAGGAAAAAGGGTATTTCAAGTTACAAATTTCCCCCCCCCTTTTTGTTTGTATGTAAAAAAAATCAATTTATTTGGGAACTTCTTCTATTTGGGGCAATAAAAAAAAAAAAATTTTTATTACGAAAAAACAAAAAGTCGTGTGCAAGGCCCCACATTTTAAAAATTAACAAAAAATTTCCGTGAAGTATATTTTAAAGGGATTTTTCAGCGGTCTAATTTGTGCATGGGGAAAGCCCTTTGGGAAAATTTTAAATTTGACGAAGGACAATATGCAAAAAAAACCCAACGAAAAACCCAAATTTAAACAAGGACACGACACAAAGGGAAACGGGAAAAAGGTAACCTTATTTCTGTTATGGTGAGTTTCGAATGCCCAGAGGGGGGTTGGGGAAGATATTTCAATTCTGCCCACAATTTCTCTAGAGTCCTGGGGGGACATAAATTTGTATCCCATAAGACCAAATCTCTTTCGAAGCTAATCAGGTTGTAAATTTAAAGGGGGGGCAGTAAAGTTGTTCCATTGATTTTTCCCTTTTCTAATCCGGGTTTTTAAGTGTCCCGCGGGGGGAAAATTAAATGCGTTTCAAAATGAGGATAAAGGCCCCTTTAAGCCGCCGTTAAAATTTGTAGGATAAAAACGTATGGGTACTTTTTTAGTTGAGGTAGTTTGCAGGGTTCCCATTAAAAAATGGAAAGGTAACATGGGAAGGTAGCCCCGGGGACTTTCCTCCCCTTAACTTCCTCACTTGTCCCCGAAGTTCCCTATTGGGGGACATTCCCAGAAAATTTTAAATACTGTCGCCTCTCCCCCCTCCAAAATCTCCAGCAGGTTTCCGGGTTTTCTATTTTTCAATTTATGTAATAAGTTTGGTGTATGATACCACAACATCAAAATTTTTAAATTGTTTTTTTTTGTATATTTGTACATTGGGGGAGTCGATTAGCTCTCCCCAAAATTTCTCCCGCCACTCATCTTCAGAAAATGGTTTACAAAAAAATTTGCTTCCCACCCCCCATGTAAGAGTGTCTGGGGGGCTTTCCCGGGGTTGGGGTTTCAGGAGTTGAAAAAATTTTGGGAAAAATCAATCCCCCGGTTGTCACCCAAAGTTTAAAAATAGTTCAAACTTGGTTGGTCGGGGACCCTAGAGGCACCCAAAAATTGCTTAGAGAATTTAACAATTTGTTTTAAAGAATAAAAGCTTTTTTGAGGCAACTGAAACCGGTCTTGTAGAGAGTAAAATGGGAGAATTCGAATGTGCTTAAAAAACAATGTCGGCTATCCTAAAGACCCGTTTATCATGCCAAGGTTTCCCTAGTATTCCCTTTTGGCTAGTAGGGAGATGGGGTTAAAGGGGAAAGGAGGTCATTGCAGAAGAAGGCGAGCTCAACCCAAACTTTTTCGCATCGGAAACCCCATATATCTCTCGTCAATCAAAGGGGGAAAACAGGGAGAACTTATGATGTGTTTGGGTTTAGCCCTTTAAAAAGGGATTAAAGGGGGGTATGGGAGCCACCCCTTATTTTTTTCTATTTCAGCCCTTTTTAGGTATGCATAAATTTGTCGACAGGGCGGGGTTTTCCGCCTCAATTGAGCAGCCAGTAATATTTTTTTTTTTCCCAGGGCCCGCTAAACCCCCGTTTTTTTTCCCCTGTTTAGCATGACATTTTTTTTTAATTTTATGTCTTCGGGACCCAAAAAAATTTGAAGACTGATGCCTGCATGGCCTTTAAAAGGGACAGTGGTTGGGGAAAGGGGAAGCCCTCAAATAAAATATAGAAATTTTAGGAAGCACGGGCCTTTTTTTGGACTGTTTGTTTTTTTTCCCCAATAATGAGAGGGGCAAATTTTGCCATTTCCCTTCAATAAAAACCCGTATCTCCTGGTAAATTTTGGGGAAAAATTATGGCTATACAAGGGGGCATACAAGCCGGGAATTTCCCCCCTAAGTACTTCAATGACTTGTTTCCCAAAAAAATTGTAAAATTTTTCCTCTCATTATATTTTTGATCCGCAGGGGGATTTTTAAGGGGAAAAGTCCCTTTGGGTTTTTTGCTGGTTGTTTTTTAAACCCTTTGATAATAAAAAAAAATTTTATTCAAAGGGAGGTGGGTTTTGGGCAGAGAAATATGAAAATAAAGGTCAGTTGGGGTTAAAATGTCGCAGCGAAAAAAGAAAATTTTTAAACTCTCTACCCTGGGAATGGTGACTCCAGAAAATGTCAGGATGTAAACGAAGGGGGATGCAAGGGTTTCCAAAAACCAGAGTACAAATAACAGTGGTGAAAAAGGGGCACCCCTCCCGGGGTTGTCCTTTGGGGAAATAGTTTATCAAAGGGGATGTATTTTGGGGAAATCTAATTGATGCAGTGGGAAAAGATACAGCGCCTGAATAGCAGATAAGAAGGGACCTAGAATCCAAATTTCAAGACCCTTTTTTTTTAAAAGGACCAGGTGAGCCCGGGCCCAAAAGCCTTTTCGGCGGGCAAGGCCCTTTAAAAATAAAGGCATTTTTTTATATTTGGGGCACCGCAACTTTAAAAATTTATAGGCCCCTTTTTAAATTTTATCCCCACCCTGGCGGTTAAAAACCCAAGCCCACCTGGGGCCTTATGGATTAAAATGTGGCAACCACCCCTTTCCCATTTTTGGGTAAGAATTTTTTGTAAAGATTTTCAGGGTCGGGGTTCAATAGTGCAATTGGCCTTGTTTAAATTTTTTCCCCTTCTAAGGGTTCCCATCGGGTTTTAGGATTTAAGGATATTTTTTGAGTTTTTAAAAAAGGAGGGGAAAGGGAAATTTCCCTTTCCCTTTTAGATGGGTTATAAAGCTGAAAACTGATATGAAAGGAAAAAAAGGGGTTGGGGAATTGTACGTTTTTTTAAATTTAAAATAAGTGAAGGGCCCTTGGCCCCGGGGCTTTTTCCCTTAAAGGGGGGATTTTTAAAACTTTTCCCCTTTTAATTTTTCTTGGATATAGGTTTAATTTAAAGGGGGGTAATGCCTCTATTGGGTAGAGCTGGGAGATTAAACAGCCAAGAATTCTGTTTGTTTTTCGATCTTTTTGCTTCTTTATCTTTGGGGGGATTTTTCTGGGAGAGAATAGAGTTTGAAAAAAAAAAAATTTGGGAAACTTTGGGGTATCTTATCGGGATCATAAGTGAACCCTTCCCCGCCGTCCCTGAGAGGGATGGGGAAATTCGATTGGGTGTCCCCTTTTTCGGTTTTTTTTTCTTAGAAACAATGTGTGAGCTTTATTGCCTTTTTCATTTTTAAAAACTTGTTTGGAGTTAAAAAGAAACTTTTCGTTTCTAAAATCCAGGGTTTGTAACTGGGGAAGCACAATTTTAAATTCTTGGCGTTTTTAAAAGATCAATGGGTTTTCCAAGTGTAGTTTCCGCACTCTCAATTTTTTGTTTCAGACCTCCCTACGCAATTAAACGTTTTTTTTTAAATCTTACTTCCCCAGGGCTTTACACCACCCTTTTAATCCCGCCTTGTTTGGTTCCCATAGGGTGGTGGGCGATGTCACCGATTCCCCCCCCTTTGGGGAAAAAAAGTTTTTGAATTTTTGTTGGCCCCAGTTTTTCTCGCATCGGGGGGTTTAATCAAAACCCTTTTATTTAGTCGCCATGGGAGCGTTGGTCGGGGACTTTTTTTTCTTTTCCAAAGGGAAAAAATTATTGGGGCGTGATCTGACCAAGGGTTTTGTGGCCAAACCTTTTGCATCCCCCATCCTTTTTAGCGTTTATTTGTTACATAGAAAATAATCCCAACCCTGAAATGTGATTATGTGACGGGGGGAGAAATAAGTATATTTAACTTATCCCACTGGGGTGGGCAATTTCCCACAAATCGAACAGGTTATATCTCCGGACCACCCTCCCAAAGGCCCTTTTGGGTAGGGCCTTTCATTTGAAGTTTCACCTCCCCTAGTCCCCACTCGTAATCTATCCCCTCTTCAGAGAAGGCCCACTTGAAATTGCCTCCCTTTTTTTACCTTTTGGGAAAGGGAAGCAGGATTTTTAATTTCTGAAAAACTCTATTAAGGAAAAACGTATTTGGGCTTGATTTGGAGCATAAAAAATTTTCACAATGTAAAACGGGAAACCCTAAAATACGGCCCTTAAAATTTAAAGACCTCCCCTTTCAGATCCCTTATAGATCCGTAACTTGGGAAAGGGCGGTTTTGGGACAAAATAAAGGCCACACCTGCCCCTTTTTTTTTTGTTATCCCCTTAAAAAATGATACATAAATTTTTTTATGGGGGAAGCCTTTCGCCCAAAAAAAAAAATTTCCCTCCTTGTTTTAAGTGAGTCTCCTGAATTTAAAAGGGGTATTTTCCACCCCAAACGGTCTTCAATTCAGTCAGGGAAACGACGTTCTTGGTAACAGAATTGAGGCCCCCTTTGCGTTTAAAGAGATTAGTTTCCCCTAACTGCATTTATAGAATAGGTTAGCGTTTGAATTTCTTTTCAAACATTATTTGCTCCCAAGGGGGTGAGACATTAAGGGAAAAAATAAAGACAAGACAACAAAAGAACATGTATCAAACTTTAACCAATTTACAATTTTTTTAGTAAAAGGACAAAAAAAAAAAAACCCTAGTGGGTTGGTAACCCCCCGGGTTTGAAAACCCCGGGGTAAGGGGGAGGGAAGACACCACAATATTATCAGTTGGGGTTGGTTGTTTTTTGAAATGGAGGGTTGGTTTTCTTTATCTCCATGGAAAAACCCCAACAGAAAGAAACAAAAAAAAAGAAGGGGTCCCCTTTAAATGGGGGCTCCCCCATGGGGGAAAAAGTTGGGGAAACACCGGGATGACCTTTTTGGGACCCAGAACCATAAAAAACCCTTTAGGATTTCCTCCTCATATGAAAAACAGGATGCCGGGAAAACCGGAAACCAAAAAGGGGAAAAAAATTGGGTTAGTAAAAAATTGGGTTTTTAAAGGGGGGGAGGGGGGTGAGGGAGTTGGTAGGAAGGGGAAGGAGGGGGGTTAGGTTTTTCCCTTTTTCCGCCTAATTCCCGACTTCCTTTTGGTTTTTTGGGAGGGGCCCTTTTACTATTTATGGGGAAAAATTTGAAATAACCAAAATTTAGAATTTTAAGAAAAAAATACCTAAAGGGCTTTTTAAATTTTTTAGATTGGGGGGTTTTTAAAATTTTAAACAATTTTGGGTAAAACCCCAAGGGCTTTTCTGAAGAAACCGGGAAATCCCGGGGGGAGATCCCCCAAGGGCCTGGGAGAAGTTTATTTTTGGTTTTTCTTTTTTGTTTTGGGGGGCCCGGGGGGCCCGATTTGGTTTGGAGAAAAGGGGAAAGGAAGGGGCCAGTTCCCCAACTTGGAAAGTTTGGCCTTTTTTTTTGGGAAACAGCGAGAAGAAATGTTTAAGGTCTTTTAAAGCGTCTTGAGATGGAAGATTTGTTCCTTTTTTGCAAATTTTTAAAAAGGGGAAACCCCAATTGTTTTTTAATTGGGCACGCTTTTGAAGTTCGGGAAGTTTTTGGCCCTTTTGACAGCGTCTTTTTTTAGGGTCCCAAGACAAGTTTTGGGTTTGAGTTTATTTTAGAAACCCTCATACATTACGGATTTTTGTCTCCCGGTTGAATTTCATAATTCCGCTCCTTCGTTCGTGGGTCTTTCAGGCACAAATATGTCCCGAAGGGCGGGCCCGAACCTAATTTCGGGCTTAAAAACTCCCATGAGCCCCCCGGTTTTGAAAAATTGGGTAGTGTGTGTGGAGGGTTCCCCCAAGGGAAAAAATTAAAATTTTTGGGTTTTGGATCTTTCGTATGTCTTCCGTTTTCCCTGGTTTTGCCATGCCCCCTGAAACCCTGATATTATTTTCGGCGGCCCCCGATGTCAAATCTTCTAGATGAGCACTGTTTCTTTAATCACTTGCGTTTGGGAGGGGCACCTTTTGGAAATTGGGAATTCGGATATGGGAAAGATCTCGTTTCAACATGGGGGCCCCCAATTTTCCCCCACTCTTGTCGCAATAGCTTTTAAGTCAGAACGAACAGCAGCAAATTTTGGTTTTTTCAGGTTTTTCTTAAAAATTAGCAACTAGAGTTTTTAAAAACGCTTTTTGTGGGAAGGACAAAGGTACTTTTTCCAATCGGGGCCCGGGATCCCGGGGGGTGCCCCTGCGTCTGAGGGACCACCAGCGATTCAGAAAAGGAATGCCATGTAGCCCCTAAGGGGCCCCTATGGTTGTGGGAAGTTTAAGTTGTGTCCTTTCCCTCCTTGCTGGGCCCCGGGCCCCTCCTGAAGTCCTTTTAACCTGAAAATGAAAATCCCAAATTTTTTTTGTGGGAACCCCGGGTTTTAAAAACCCTTGGCCCTAATTAAGACTTGGGAACAAAAAAGTGGGAAATTTTTCTGGTACAGTTGAAAAACCCTTTTCGGTTAAATAGTGGGAAATTTCTTTCAAAGGGGGACTGGGTTGATGGTGTATTTGCGTTTTTGGGGTCGGAAGTAGGCCCCTTGGGTTTTTAGTAGCAGGGCTTCCCAAAAATTAGGCCCGATTCAAAATTTCTCACTTTCTTAATCGGGCTACAGGGGGACGTCCCGCTTTCCAAATTTAATAAATTTGGTTTTTAGATTTAGGAAAAAAAAGCCCGTTTTGGCAGTTTACCCCAGTTTTGGGGGGTTTTATGAGAAAATGTAATAAAAAGGGGGCCCCCCTCAGTGGGTATGAAAAAAGCAAGTGTCTTGATCTAATAGAAAGGCCCACCAAAAAAAATGGCAGTTTTTCCCCAAACTGTAGTGGGGGGGAAAATTCGCGGGCTTTTTTATTTAGGGAAAGATAGAAGAGCCTTTTTCGTTTTTTCCCCACAAGGTTTCCCAGAAAATGAGTCCAAGCACTTTAAACTATGTTTCCCCATTTCCCCGTTTAAAATTTTAGTTCCAGGGTTTCCCGGGGTTTTCCCTTTTTTGCGCGGCCCAGTCGGATTTTTTTGTCAGTCCTCAGTACCCCCCGCTCCTTTTTCCTTAAAAGGGGGCCCCCCTCAGGTTTCCCACCTCCCGCGGTGTCTGCGGTTTTAAAAAGCGCGGTTTTAACTAGTTTCCCTCTCCCAGTAGGGGCTCGTACCTGCCCGGGGGGCCTCTCTCCCCCGGGGCTTTGGGTCCCGGGGGCGCGGGGGTTTTTGAGCAGTTTTATTTGGGGGTTTTACCCCGGCGTCCCCCTCTGGGGGTCAGGACCGCAAACCCCAATGCTCAGGGCTGAAGCACTGGGGTCCGGGCCGGCTAGCGCAGCCCCCCCCCTAAACCGGGACCTCCACTCCCTTGCTGGGGCCCCCCCCCCTCCCCCGATGGTTGTGGAGCAATCCGGGGGGGGTTTTCCTATGGGCGCCCCCGTGCGCCTTTCCCCGGCGCGTTTGGGGCGCGGGATGCAGGTTTCCGGCCTCTGCCCCCCCAGACAGTTTCCGGCCCCAGCTCCGAGGGGATTTAAGTGCGGCTACGTCCCCGGCCAGTACTCCCTTTGGGGGCTGCCCCAAATCCCAAAAACTCGGCGCGCGGAAACACGTCCCGGCCCAGGGGGTTTCAGGCCCCCACGTCAAGGGGAGATCGTCCCGTGCCGGGCCCTGGAGCCCGATCTGGCCCATCCTGCAGGGTGCCCAAAAAGGGTTCCCCCAACCAATTCCCCCCTGCGGGGGGTGGAAATTTTTAGCTTTGGAGATGGTAAACGCTAATTTAAAACCCCCCTTTTTTAGCTTCAGGTTTTCCGGAGAGTCTGGATTATGCGGCCATCTCGATCGGTGCCAGGCCACGCCCCCCGGAGCAAGGGAAATTTGTATCTAAAAAAGTGTATTTTATGTGGCTGTGGTTATATTCATGGTACTATGATCATATTCTATTTATTCATTTGATGTAAGCACAATTTTTAAGGATTTTTTTTGTGTTGTTGATCTTTAACGTGCATTACCACTTCTGGTTAAAATAGGCATTTTTTTATATATATATATACACACTGTATGCCAGAGTAAGAGTCACTCTTTGCATTGGCTCGGTACCTTGGCTCACATCTTCCTTTATAACATCACTATCCTTTGAAAGGACAACCACTTTAAAGACTAATTTCCACACAGAGACTTCTCACTGCTAAACAGAATCTCCAGCTTTGTAACATATTACCACAAGATTTCTACGTATATCCAAATACATCTGAATCACAGTTTCTCTAAAGCATGAGTACTTTTTGAAAATTGTTAAAATTTTTCAAATGAAAAGACTTCCTAATGATAGTACAAGGTAATGACAGTATGCACAACTCACTTTCCATCTGCCTCCTTTGCTTTGGCATACTGCAGGTGGATCTTGGGAGAAGATACATTAGGGAGCAGCTCTCCAACCTTTGCCCTAAACCAAAATATAATAATTATGGAAAGGGAAAGAAAAACTAAAAAACTTTAAGGGGTTTTCTCACTATGCAGTATCACAGTTACAGCCAACTTTTCTTTCAGTCTTCTCTTCAGGCTGTGGGTGGTTTTATAGCAGTGATTAGCATATTTAGGTGCTCTCCATAACTAGCTGAGACATTACAAAGAGCATTGCAGGAGATCTAATCTGTAAGTAAACAAAGCTACACAGGATGTGATGAGTGAAAGCAAAGACTCATCATTAAAACAGCAGCTAATCTTGTTAGAGCTAATTAGTTTTCTCCAGAGCTCAGTCTGTCTGTTCAAATCAGATAACAGAGTATGGTGTGGTATGCCAGTTACCATAGAAACCTGTGTGCACTCAGAGCACATAAAAATTCTCTATTGACCATTGAATTTAAAAAATTTTTTCTTCATTTTAAACAAACTTAGGTGAGAAAACCCCTTTAAGGTAAAAATTCCTGCACAGCATAATGCCAGAATAGAGAAAATATTGTAAAAGAAAGTTATTCCTCTATCAGTGGATTTCTTACCAGTTTTTGCATCTGAGTAAAAAGGGGCTGTTTTTGTCATAACGGGCCCTTCTCATACAGCTGAGCGGCTTCTGAAAATTGCTGAAACAGGAACACGTATGGAAAACATGAATAACTGTGGCAAAGTGAAGTGCTCACGTCACAAGCCAATGTTGTATCCCCATGTACCTTCATGCTCTCCAGAATGGCACCGCAGTCCTTCTTCAGCATTTCTACTGGGGTTTTTTGAGACCTGTTTAAACCCCCACCCCGGTTTCCCTCCCATACGAATTGACATTCGAGCCACTCCAGCAAGACATGTTTCATCGTGTTCCTGAACTTTTTGTAAAATAAAAGGGCAAATGTTTTAAAGGGTTTTTTGTCACAATGTTTTTTGACGTGGGATCCCCCAAAATGGGAATTTAATCATTTTTCTAAATATATGAAATTACAAAAAGTAAACGTGGGCTAAGCTTTCCTTTACAAGCCCTTTTATTAAAGTTTGCTTTTAACCCACGCCCACTGGAGCTGGGGACTGACCGGGCCCATCTTGCCTGTATGCACTTTTTATCTGATAAAGGGGAAGATGAATGACTTTGGGGGGATGGGGAAAAGTGCAGTGTATGATCCTCTGCGATAGAGAATCCACTGTTGTAATGAAATTATCTTACTAAACATTGCAGACGCTCCCTTGCTTACTCGCTCTGCTTGGGGCCCCCTCTCTCTCCACCCTGCAGCAGTTCATGACACAGCATGTGTTTATCTTCTGTCTGAGCAAGATAACAGGTAAGGTAAGTGACTTTGTGGCAAAACCCCTTAAATAAAAAAAAAACAAGAATGCAATGATTTACACATCTCTTATAGCCATATCTGATTCACAACATAACACATTTTAGAAGTTGAATACGGTATTTCTCCATTTCATTTGAAAAACGTAAGTAATATAGAAATTGATGGTAGAACACATCTCAAAACAAGTTGGGGTCGGGCCATGTCTATCATTGTGCAGCATTCCCTCTTTTTCTTACTACTGTCTATAAACATCTGGGAAGTGAAGAGGCCAATTGCTGATGTTTCGGGAGAGGAATGTTGTCCCAATCTTGTGTAATGTAACTGCTCCACAGTTCTGGGTCTTCTTTGCTGGATTTCTGTATTTCATAATTTCCAAATGTTCTCTACTGGTAAAAGGTCTGATCTGCAGACCCATAAGTTCCTGGACTCTACTTTTGCAGAGCCATGATGATGTGATGGATGCAGTATGTAGTTTAGCGTTGTCTTGCTCCCTGAAAGACCATACTGTATGTTGTTTTAAAACTCTACATAATGCTCAGCATCGATAGTGCCTTGCAAGAACGTGTAAGCTGTCCATGCCACTGGCATTCATGCGACCCTATACCATCAGAAATGCAGGCTTTTAAACTGTGCGCTGATAAGCTGGATGGTCCTTTTTCCCTTCCGCAGGACACAGCATCCATTCATTGTTTCCATGAAGAATTTCAAATTGTTATTCATCTAATAACTAAACAGTTTTCCATTTTGCCTTAGTGCATTTTAATAAGGCTTTGGCACAGAGAAGACAGCAGCATTTCTGGATTTTGTAGATTTATAACAGTTTTAACTTGCATTTATGGATAGCATGACGAAGTGTGTTTACAGAAAATAATTTCTGGAAGTACTCCCAAGCCCATGGAGTGATTTACATAACCAGTCCATGATTTTTTGTAATGCAGTTACTCCTGAGGGCCCATAGATAATGAGCTGCAATAAGAGAATGTAGTGTGGGTGTAACCATCAGGGAATAGTTAGCATTCAAACCTTTTACTAATATGGCTGTCAGCCTTCTCCACATGTATTTCCCAGGATTCTCTAATTCTTTTGATTATATTATGTACTCTAAATAGTGAGATATTTAAAGTCTCTAATTTTATATTGAGGAACATTTTTATAAAATTGTGTACATTTTTAGACAAGGTTTTTCACAGATTGGTGAACCTCTGGCCATTTTTGCTTCTGAGAGACTCTGCTTCTCTGACATGCTCTTTTTATACAGTTATGTGACTGTTTCAATAGCATCACTTACTTTGGGGCCCCCTTTTGTTTAACCCTGTCCCCAAAAGGTTTTTTTAAATTTTGGGTGCGCCATCAATTTTTTAAATGAGTTTTTTTTTTTTTTTAAAAATAGGGAAAAATATCTAAATTTCAACTTCGATATGTTGGGTTTTTTTTTCTGTTGAAAAAGATAAAAAAGAGATTTCCAAAAACACTAAGATCCTTTTAACAATTTTTCATAATCTCAAAAAAATTTTTTTGGGAAATTGGGGGTTTTATTAAATACCACAAAAAAGTTTATGTCAAAAAAAGTACTAATGTGAGGGGGTCAAGGAGGTATCGGCAAGGGCTTTGACCCAAAGTCCTGCAATAGGCATGTGTAGTTGTGGGGGGTGGGGGTTTTTAAATTTTTTTTAGTTTCAACTCCTCTTTTCCCGTTAAAAAAATTAAAAAATAAATTTGTTTTTTGTAAAAAGTAATGTATATGGAAGGAGTTCTGAACTGTATTTAGTCATACCATGCTGTCTCCAGTCATTCCCTTCTCATAATGAGCAAGTGCATTTACGTAGTCACCCCTGGAGGAGAAAAAAAGAAATATTAAAACTATTCAGACATGGTTAGGTCTAAACTAAAAATAATTATTATGCAAAAAGTGGTGTAAAATGGTTCTCCTCTTGTTGTGAGATGATCACAAATAGCTACTTTGCTTATTCAAACCTATGCCAACAGTGACCACATCCAAAACCAGAAAACTAACAGACTCAAAAACATTAAAGGGGATGTGCAGTTTTAAAAAGGGAAAAAAGGCAGAAAAAATAAACCTGGGTTTACAAATAGGAAGTAAAAAATTCAGATCTTATAGGCATATATAAGCAAAAGAAGAAAACGCAAAAGGGGGACTCACTTAAACCCAGCTGAAGGCATACTCCTTTTAATATAAATGGTTTTCCCGGTTTGGGGCCAGCCGCTTTTTCAACTGCAGAGCAAATACCCAGTGCTGTAAATCTCTTCTGACCTAAACAGAATGCAAACATTTAAAGGAGTTTTCCCATCTGGCTGATTTCACAGCTGCTTTCAGGCTCCCGCTTCCTGTGCAGACTCTGGGCGGTTCTAAAGCCCTGACTGACATTTCAACTTTGGTAGCTCCTATTTTTTAAACTGGGTGGTTTTGAGGGATTTTGGGGAAAAGGGGGGGTTTTAAAAAGGCAAATTGGGGGGGCCAAATAGGTGTTTTCTGGGAAAATTTTAAATTTCAAAGTTGTATCTGTTATCAGGAGAAACTCCTAGTAAAAGAAAAAAACTTACATGCCTAGACTCACTGTTATCTGTGGGATTTACAAAAAAAAAAGATAACCCGTGTCACGCAAAACCCCCAAACAGTGCCAAGGGTACCAGCTCTCCCCGGGAACTCTAAAGGGTTTAAAGTTTTATATTCCCGCAGATTTTAAGTCTTTAACGATGACAACAATTTTTCAAAAAAAAGAAAAAAAATAAATGGATTGCTCACCCAGAAATATCTTGATACTTATAATATCTTTGATTAGCAAAAATGTTGATAAAAGCATTTCAAAGGGGGGTAAAAAATTTGAAAGATCAAATTTGGGGGACACGACCTCCAAAGTAAACCCCTTTTAATTTTAATTTTAGAAAAAAATGTCATTATACCCTAAACTGGGAAAAGGGTTTTAAATTTCCAACCCACCATGCCCCAAATGACTTTTAAAAATTTTTCCCTTCCTTACTTGGGGAACCCCTACGTCCAACATCCCCATGCCCCAATGTTTTGACACTTTTGTCCCCGCTACCAGTTTTACCCCCAAAAAAAAAAAGGAAAAAGCCCATTTTTTGCCCAAAGTGGACAATCATGTGAAAAACAGAATAATTGGGAAGTATGCTGGTGGCAGAGGAGGATCCAAACCACAGTATGTTGAACTCCCTGCTTTCACATTTCCTTTTTAATTGCATAGATTTCTACATACAGAATAAAAAACTATTTGCCAATATTACAATGTTAATGTATACATAAAAAATGAATGGTCTATGCAGTTGGATACATTAGATAAATTGTAGTGAGAAAATAAGTAGATGGATGTTTGTAAGCACTGAACACTGTAAAATATAAGACTCATTACTGTACAATAACAATAGTACACAGTTACCTCAAGTGCACAAATAGGATTGCTAGACGCCAAGTAGAGATCCTGAGCAAGGTTGAAGTCATTGGTGAACATGGCTAGATGCCCTGCCAGCAGGTTATGATCTTCTATTCCCTACAGGAAAGTCCAAGCAAAATCTTTAGGAATTTTTATTTTGGAGGATTTTTTGTACTGACCACTAGATATAGCAAAGCATTATAAACATCCCATTATTTTGTTTTTAACAGCATGTTTAAAGAGAACCTGTCACATAGATTATGCCCCCCTTGCGGAGGACAGCACAGGGTAGTGTCAGATATGCTGTTTCCAGCGCTGTGTCCCTTATTCTGTAAGATGCTGGAGTTTTAGAGCATTTAATGCTCAAATCTTATTCATGAGCAGGTGTTAGCCCCGCCCACCAAAGGCTAGCCCCGCCCACTGACAGTTATTCACATGTTTCTACCTATTCAAAGTAATAGGTTTATCAGTTGAGGTGGGCGGGGTTTGAAAAGAATTGACTCTTTGAATGACTCTTCTGGCTGAAAACTGCAGATTTGAGCATTAAGTACTCGAAAACTCCAACATCTTACAGAATAAGGGGCACAGCGCTGGAAACAGCAGGTCTGTCACTAGCTTGTGCTGTCCTCAGCAATGGGGGCATAACCTATGTGACAGGTTCCCTTTAAGCTACTTTCCAATGTGGAGCTTATTTGTTATTACTCTTGTCCAATGACTAAAGAAGAGTGAAAACTTTCTAACATACAGTGCATTTCTCTATAACATACCGTTACATATTGCATAAGTAGGAAGCGGGATGAGGTTTTAGTCTATATCTCATCTCCCCTGGCACAGTACAGAGCATCAATTCGGACAGATCAGCATTTACTGCACATATTAGGTTAAAAGGGTATCTTACTGAGTAACTTTCAGCGCTTCAGGTTGACTCAGGCTAGCTATGAGCCGACCGTATTAGACTGAGAAGGGTGGTGCTTGCAGCCATCTTCCCCATTCATTTCTATGGGGGCTTAAAAAATAGCCGAATGTGCTTGGCTGAATTTAGAACTCCCATAGAAATTAATGGGGAGGACATCCGTAAAAGCCTCCCTCCTCTATCTGTAACATGGTCCCCTCCACTTAGCTCGAGTCAGTCTGAAGCACTGAAAATTACTCATTAGAACACCCATTAATGTACTACACATGAAATCATACACAAACATTTTTCATTAAATAACTTTATTTCTTCAAGCGACATCAACATCACCACATAGCCAATGCTCCGAAAAACCCGCACTGCAAACTCTACTTCTATGTGGTGCAAACAGGCCCGGGCCAGCTCATTCCAGGCCTCCTGTGTATTCAATACGGTGCACACATTCCAGGCATCCGAGAATCTATATGAGTAGGTATACAAATCTCATGTCACCAATTTTGTACGATATACACAGGTAAATCCATTTATATTGTTCAGAAAATGATCAAACTGTGCTCTCTTCAAACGTACATTATCAGGATTATAACATGCACTTTTTATTTCAAAAGCTTCTGCGACTTATAATAAGGTGTCCATACCCCCCCCCCCCCCCTACCTATTAGTGCTTATAACACGTTGTGCCTGATCCTCCAGAGTCCTTCTTGGCCCTTAGACACTGTCTTAGGAAGTGAGTAAATCACCAGAGCCCCATATATTTACCCCCTCTTTTACCCTAGACCACCAGGGAATTAAATATTAGCCCCTATTTTACTCTACACCAAAAAGACTTTACCCTAGACCACTATGGAATCAAATAAGAACACCCTTCAATATCTTAGCCCAAAAAAGAAGAGGGCATCCCCATAGACCACGAGGGAATAAAAATGTAACCGCAGCAGAGCACATGACCCTAGCCCACCAGAGCTGGTCACATTATCTTACACCACCACAGAAATTTAAAGGTATTTTCCATGAAAATAATACTGATGACCTATCCTTTAAAGGGAATCTGTCGCCAATTTTTTTACTTATTATATCAAGCCCCCGATCCATATTCTTTTCCTCTCAGTCGTTTTTATTTCCTGACTGTAGATTTCTCTATTCGGCCGTCTATATATGATTGTGGGGAAGACATTCTTGCTTGCACTGCTTTAACAGCAGTCAGAGATACTTTACAGCAGCGTCATACCCATAGGATTCTTAAGACAGATTCTGTCCCATAGACTTCTATAGGACAGTTTTCACTGTGAAGGGAGGGGAGAGGGGGAGCTGTGACATCTCCTCGTGTGACTGGTAGATTCTGTGTTATCTGTACACAATGGTGTCTCCTTTCAGTGTGACCCTGCTTGTACTGATAATGAGCACACTGCTGAAAAGCTCTCTAAACAGAACAGGAAGTGTCAGACGATTATTAGGCCTAGTGGCCAAAGTGAGAACTGCAGGACTTCAGAATTATTAATGAAAATACTGAAAGTGATATGGAAAATTTTAAAAAAACATAACCAAAAATTCATTAAAAAATGTGAGTTAAACAATAAGTCATTTTTTGATGACACATTCCCTTTAAGTAAATGGGACTGAACTACTATGCCACGCTACAAAAAGTATGGAGCTGTGCTGGGTAAACCGTGAAGAGGAAGCAGTAATCACTAGATCAAAGCAAGCCCGATCAGACAGATAATTGTGGGGTGTCAGGAATTGGCCCCTCACTGATCTGATATTAAATGCCTATGCTGAAGATAGGCCTTTAATAATTCGATATATTCACATTGCAAAATTTTCCATTTGTATTTCTGCAGCCGATTTTATCATTTGTGCAGATTTTCCATGTAATCAGGACATGTATTAGCCACATTCAATGGAGGTAATTTTGGCCTTGTTTTTCATTGTGGTTTTCTGCGGATTCCCTTAAAAACAACGGAAACCTTTATGTGCAGATTTCAGTGTGGAAATCACACCTATTTCAGTGCTGACTCAAAACAGAAATCTGCTTTGTGAACAGCCCC
This sequence comes from Phyllomedusa bahiana, assembly GCA_025379985.1. Taxonomy (NCBI): domain Eukaryota; kingdom Metazoa; phylum Chordata; class Amphibia; order Anura; family Hylidae; genus Phyllomedusa; species Phyllomedusa bahiana. The sequence goes on from JAODAL010007290.1 coordinate 103,006, forward strand.
TTGTTGTTTAGGAAAAAAAATTAAAGATTTTTTTTTTGTTGCCTTAAAGGAGTTTTATTGTTTGAACTGTTCGTGCTCTTCAGCTAATTCTCCGAGATTGAATTTGAAATCCAGGGGCGAGTCTCTCCTCTCAGCAGGCGTGTCTGTCCTCCCAGGAGGCGTGTCTCTCCTCACTGAAGACCTGTGACATCATTCTGGGTGAGGCAGTAGAAACAGAAGGATGTCTGCAGAGAACAGATCTGCAGCCTCCTGCATCCTTGTCATGTGTCTGCAGAGATTAATCTCCAGGTTCCACAAGCTCCTTGCTGTGCTATATGCAGTTATACACACGGCCTGAACTGATGAGACATGTGAGGAGTGTACACTGCCACTCCCTTCCCCTCTGTTACCAGGAATCAGATTGGTTTATATGGAGCAATGCACACTGCCCCCCCCCCCACCTCACCTTCTGTTACCAGACAGGAGACTGTATGACTGTGGTATATGCAGGAATACACACTGCCCTCCACCCCCTCCTCTCCCTATGTTATCGGGCAGATGACTGTGCTATATGGAGGGAACAGAGAATGTAACACTGTGTTATATGAGGGGATTTGTGACTTAAACAGACAGTAATTGCCCAGATCATTCACCCTAGAGCTGGGAGATGTACATAGAGCCAGCAGACCTTGGTTTCACTATCAATTTTAACAGTTCAGAGGGGAGAAACACAGAGTGTGCAGGCAACCAATCACAGTACAGGGGGCGTGTCCAGGGCGTTTCCTGCCTGGGGGCGTAGCCCAACAGGCTGAACGAAATGTCAGCCAGCCAATCACAGTGCAGGGGGCGTGTCTAGGGAGGGAAACATCCAGGGGGCGTTTCCCGACCAGCAAAAACAGAACACAGATTTACAGAAAAGCTCAGATCTGCTAAACCAAGTGACAGAGGTAATGCAACCCAATTACAAAAGTGCTTACATAATCTTTGTAGCGATAAAACCCCTTTACTTTGAGACCTTGTTTAATGGGTATATGATAAAGTCTGTAATAATATTTTCACGTTTATAATACAATTTTTATAGTTAATATTGCTCAAATAAGAACATTTTATTCAATGGTCACTGATCTAATGATGAACACTGAGGTATTCCATTCTTACCTTCGTAACATCAAAGTCTGTGTTAACATTTTCTTTAGATCTTTGGGTTCTGCCTCTTTAATGTTTATGAGGAAGTTATGAGTGCCTAGGATAATATTTTTCATCATCCCGCTCTGAGTCTGGCACGTTAGTTCTCCGTTGTGTAAGAGAACTGGCTTGTGACCATATGGTAGTTTGGTACCACCTGCTAAAATAACTTTGGAGCCTGCAACAAAAAGAAAAATAAAGTGATGTTAAAGGGGTATTCCCACAACATAGATTAGCTTCAACCATGTAGGCAAACTTAAATAAATCATATCATATACATTGCTGTTCTGATTTTGCTTTCCTTCAGAACAAGAGCAATTATCTCCTGCTTGTGTATACAAGCTTCTCTAATTACCGACCACCTCTCGCTGCTCTAGAAGAGGCCAAAATGGTGATATCATTTTATGCTGTGTCTTAATAGCAGAACAGAGGCTTCTTTTTCTTTCTTTCTCACAAACTTTAACCCACTAGAGCTCTTTAGCCTTGTGCTCTGCTGTTCAAACCCTTCCATTACGAATGTGCCTCTAACAGGCTAAGCTATGAATAACACAGCTGATATGCCAACCACTGCTGTAGAATTATCCATAGCCTGACCACAAAGTAGAAGTCTGAAGCTGGCTGTGAAGAGCTAATTGGGTTGCATTACCTAAGTCACTTAGTATAGTAGATGAGCTTTTCTGTAAATCTGTTTTCTATTTCTGCTGCTGCTAGTTGGGATACGCCTCCTTTTCTGTGATTGGCGAGTCGGGACACGCCCCCAGACAGATTCCTCCCTGGACACGCCCCCTGCACTGTGAATAGATTGTGCACTACATTGTACACAAAAGCAACGGAGAGAAACAATTTACTGAGGAAAGACAGCTATCATGCCCCTAGTACATTTAAGGGAATCCCTAAGGGGCAATTCTTACGTGCAAGAAGGATCTGCACATCGGATATGTCATATAATGATCAAAAAGCAAAAATAATAGAGAGATTAACCGCCCGAGGGTATGACGGGGATTCAGTACGTAGAATAGGTGAGGAAATAGGTAAAATCCCAAGAGAAATCGCTCGACAAAAGAAAAGAACTCAGGAATTAACAGAATCAAAAGTGGATTTCATCTCTAAGTATGACAAACATGCGGATTTAATTAAGAATAGTATTCTAAAAAATTGGAGAATACTACAGAATGATCCTACATATAGTAAGTTGTTTACAGAGAGACCCAGATTTATATATCGCAAAGGTAAAACGGTGGGCAATTATATTATTAGATCAGACATACAAAAAACGCATCATGTGAATAAGCAGCAATTTCTAGATACACAGAAACGAGGAACATTTCCTTGCTTATCATGTCAAAACTGTAGTATTATTATAAAAGGGAGTTCTAGAAATCATCCAACGAGGGGAAATGAAATACAATTGAGAGGCTTTTATACATGTGATACTGGAAAAGTGATATACATGTTAAAATGCCCATGTGGAAAATCATATGTAGGACAAACGGCAAGGAAAATCAAGATAAGACTAAATGAGCACAGGTCCCAGATCAGATTATATAAAAAATAAAATGGAAATAGAAGAAAAAGATCATAGTGAAAATAGGGAAGGAAAAACACAAACAAAAAAATTTGTGGAGTCTACGGTCGCAGGACATTTTTATGAGTGCCGACATAATGTATGTGATTTAAAATGGTGCGTCTTGGAGGAAATTCATAGTAATATGACAGAGGATGTAACGACACAATTATTAAGGAGAGAAGTCTACTGGATTAACCAGTTACAAACTATAGCACCTTGTGGTCTCAATGAAGAGTGTAGGTGGAGTGTGTATCTTTAAGTCTTCTCACCCCCAACTCGTGGGGACGGGTTTGTAGGGTAGTAAAGAAATAACAATAAAGAATGAAAAATAAAAAGAAAAGCCGAGATTATAATAGAATTAATAAATCTAGCATAGAAAAGTGAAATCACTTACCCACAAACACCGATGTTTTTAAATATTGTTTTTAATGGTTTGTTCACTATACACTCACCGGCCACTTTATTAGGTACACCATGCTAGTAACGGGTTGAACCCCCTTTTGCCTTCAGAACTGCCCCAATTCTTCGTGGCATAGATTCAACAAGGTGTTGCAACGATGCTCAATTGGTACCAAGGGGCCCAAAGAGTGCCAAGAAAATATTCCCCACACCATGACACCACCACCACCAGCCTGAACGTTGATACAAGCAGGATGGATCCATGCTTTCATGTTTGTTGACGCCAAATTCTGACCCTACCATCCGAATGTCGCAGCAGAAATCGAGACTCATCAGACCAGGCAACGTTTTTCCAATCTTCTACTGTCCAATTTCGATGAGCTTGGGCAAATTGGAGCCTCAGTTTCCTGTTCTTAGCTGAAAGGAGTGGCACCTGGTGTGGTCTTCTGCTGCTGTAGCCCATCTGCCTCAAAGTTCGCCGTACTGTGCGTTCAGAGATGCTCTTCTGCCTACCTTGGTTGTAACGGGTGGCTATTTGAGTCACTGTTGCCTTTCTATCAGCTCGAACCAGTCTGCCCATTCTCCTTTGACCTCTGCATCAACAGGCATTTCCGCCCACAGGACTGCCGCTCACTGGATGTTTTTTCTTTTTCGGACCATTCTCTGTAAACCCTAGAGATGGTTGTGCGTGAAAATCCCAGGAGATCAGCAGTTTCTGAAATACTCAGACCAGCCCTTCTGGCACCAACAACCATGCCACGTTCAAAGGCACTCAAATCACCTTTCTTCCCCATACTGATGCTCGGTTTGAACTGCAGGAGATTGTCTTGACCATGTCTACATGCCTAAATGCACTGAGTTGCCGCCATGTGATTGGCTGATTAGAAATTAAGTGTTAACGAGCAGTTGGACAGGTGTACCTAATAAAGTGGCCGGTGAGTGTATAAGTAGAACCATTTCAACATCCCAGAATGCTTGACAAAGGGGGCGGACCCCGAAACGTAGCAGGTGTAAACGAGTACAGAGGTGATGGAGGTTACACACAGAGGAATAGCAGGTTTTAGCCTGTGAAAAAGTCTGCATGGACTAGAAAGTTGGACTTTTTGCACCCTACCCGGTAACGGTTAGCTATTTATATTCTTAAATAATGTCCATTGTACTATAATGAATATATTTTGCACTGATTAAAAAGGAAGAAAAAGGTTATAATATTGTGGCTTTCTATATATATGAAGATTGAGCATATTGGGATTGGGGAATCCTAAAAACCTAGCCACGAAGAGGTAACCGGGGATATATTTTACTACAGAGTGAGACGTATGTTATGAAGTAGAATTATCCATAGCCTGACCACAAAGTATGAGTCTGAAGCTGGCTGTGAAGAGCAGGCTCTGTGAAACAATATGTTGAGAAAACCACTTTAAAGGAGTTTTCTCGCTACAAAGATCACATCTCAGATTATGGGGACAGTAAAAATAAGCACTTTTCTAATTGGGTTGCATTACCTAAGTCACTTAGTATAGTAGATGAGCTTCTCTGTAAATCTCTTTTCTATTTCTGCTGGTGCTAGTTGGAACCCGCCCCCTTTTCTGCGATTGGCTAGTCGGGACTCGCCCCTGGACAGATTCCACCCTGAACACGCCCCCTGTGCTGTGATTGGCTTCCTGCCTGCACACTCTGTGTTTACTCCCCTCTGAGCTGTTAAAACCAGCTATGTGAGAAACTGCTGGCTGTATACTCATCTCCCAGCTCTAAGGTGAATACTCTGACTAATTACTGACTGTTTAACTCATAGATCCCCTCATATAACACAGTCTTATGTCCTGTGTTCCCTCCATATACCATAGTCACACAGTCTCCTGCCTGATAACAGAGGGGGAGGAGTGGGGGCAGTGTACATTCCTCACATGTGTTTCATCAGTTCAGGCTGTGTGTATACCTGGTTTTTGCACAGAACGGAGCTGTGGAGCCTGAAGCTGAAGGCTCTGCAGACACAAGAGAACACTGCAGGAGGCTGCAGATCTGTTTTGTCTAGAAAACCTTCCCCTTCTACTGCAAATACAGAATGATGATGTCACAGCTCATCACTGAAGAGAGACACGCCTGCTGAGAGGAGAGACTTGCCCCTGGATTTCAAATTCAATCTCATAGAATTAGCTGAAGAGCAGGAACAGTTCAAGCAATAAAACCCCTTTAACCTTGTGGAGGAAGGGATCTGCAATCCAGTATGAGATATGGTAGAAAGAAAAGTGTTAACAACTACTAAACCATAAGTGATATAGATGTAAGCAGCTAAAGGGAGACATCACCAACTCTACCACTTCACTGTGATATCATGAACACATAACCAGTTACCAAGTGCATGTAAAAGGGTTCAATTCTCTTTTTCAAAATTAAAGCTTTGCTGCTACTTGTTTTAATTTAGAAGTGCGGCCATAAACCCCCATAGTGTATAAATCAAAGTCCATCTGAAACTTGTGACATAGATGTTAAAAACCTGCTGTGTGAACATCCCCTAATATGAGGGGACAACGCAAGACAACCCAAAATTTACTACCTAAATGTAGCAATCTAATGAGCACTGTGTCCCCTTCATGAATCAACAGACTACAAATCACATCATGTCCTGCACTGGCTGCTTTATATTCTGAGAATGCAACAGGAATAGAAACAGCGACAGCATGCAAAATCTTTTATTCGGTCATTGATAATAAGGTCTCTGTTTAACAGGGCAAAGCAACCAGGTTCACCTCTGTGTCACAGTTCTGTTCGGAACCTCGGTTGCAGACTTTCTCAAAATTGACAGGTAATATAGCACAGCATGCTGCACTATTTTTCTGTTACAATGATGGACACCGCAGCGTAAGCCTGATGAACCCCACTGTAGTCAATGGGGGTCTATCAAGTGCCACCAGTGTCAGTCTTGAAACAGATACAATTCCGCCTCTGTGATGGTGGCACCAACCAGAACCTCCGATGCAGATGTGAACCTAGCCTAAATTTTTTTCCTGGCATAAGTGGAATTTCTATGTGTCCTGCAAATACTATATATGTATGGCTGCAGTACATAAGTCTATAGGTGTACCTTGTATAGTGTCCTTATGAAAGACATATGTAAAAACTTTATCGTCATCAAATGCACAAAACACCCCTTTATCCATTGGCCAGTTTTCCCATAATATTCCTTTCATCGTTGGGGAGAAGTTTGGAATCTCATATATGTTGTCATTTTGCTAAAAAGACAAAAGAAAACAGAATTATTACAACAATAAAGGTCACGTATACTACAATATTAAAGGGGTTGTCTCATCAATACAGTGCAACTTAACATATCTTTTGATGTGTTGTCCTTGTTCTTCACCAAAAATGCTTCCGTTAAAAAAAATACAGCAAAGGGTTTGCCAGAAGAAGAGTGTTTATTAACTTTTCTGTGTTACAGTTTATGTAAATTTATTTTATATTTCATTTACAATGGTTTTATGAGAAATATTTATTAAAAACCCAACTTACAGCTAGGATATATTCAGGATACTTACTGGGCAGTAGACAAAGCCTTCAGTCTTCTCATCAATTATAATCAATCTAGTTCCAGATGCATCAGGAAATATCTTCTTGACACTGACCGGGTGCCGATATTCGTTCACATACTGCCAATCTTCCAGGTAAAAGTACTTCACTAGTCCAGTCTAAACAAAGTGCACAGATGAGAGAGCTGTCTCCAGAGCTGGTCATAGACACAACTATTAATAATGTAACTGATTTTACAATTGTTAATCATGGCAATAACCAGGATTGATTCGGACCAATGGAAACTGGAAGATTAAAGGGAAATTCCCATCTTATCGATTAGATTTAAAGGGGTTTTCCACTTCTGAAAACTTCTCTACTACCCCACACTGCACTAAAACAAAAAAATAACCCATATATGCATCTCCTGTCAGCACTGTTTCAGAGCTCCAGTGTCTTCCACAGGTCCCTTATTGATAACATCACATTCATGGCTTACATGACACTGCAACCAATCACTGGCCTCAGTGGTCATGTGCTGGAATGTGCGGTCACATGTCATACATGTAAGTACGCGACTGCCGAGACCTGTGATTGGTTGCAGCATCATGTGAACCATGAACGTGATGTCATCCGTGAGGGACTGGTGGGGGACACTGGGGCTCCAGAACGATGAAGGGAGAGGCAAGTGTGGGTTAATTTATTATTTTAGCACAGTGGATGTGGTAGGGAGGTTTTTAAAAGTTTTGGAAAACCCCTTTAAACATGTAGGCAGAGGTAAATGAGGACTATTACTACATTCATTGCTGTTCCAATTTTGCTTCATTTCAGAGTTAGAGCAGATCTTCTGCTTCTTTACACAATGAACTTACATTGGTGCCATAAATAAGGAAATCTCCAGTCATTGCATGGCACAATATCCGATATTTCTCATCTGTGGATGGAAAGAGTCGGGTCTCCCTCTCTTCTTGAGAATCTAGAGGTTCACTTTCAATCTGCAGAGAGCAATTCACAGCAGTAAGTGTAGACAAATACATAATCTAAAGCAAACTTTACCTTCTGGTTAATACAATGCTTGTGTTATAACAAATAATAGCTTATAGTTGGCGCTATCTCACCCGAAGTTGGACATGAAGACAGTTTTCAAGAAATTAAAGGGGTTTTGCCACGAAGTAAAATTGACGTGGGAAGCTTGCAAATGAAATAACAAACATTTTCACCATTCATTATTATTAAAAATTCTGCACCGATTTTGTTTTAGCTGCTCCCTTAGTGATCCATTGTTTACAGCTCGTCTCCAGGGGATACGACCAGGGCTGAGAGCTCCTCACTCCAGGTCGCACATGCTCAGACATCACTTCTCCTCTCAGGCAGCTACTGAGGGTTCAAACCCCAGGTGCTGTCACTCTACTCCCATCCTCTGGACTCCTTAGTAATTAGTCAAACAGTGCAAATAAATAAAAAAAGAAACCTCAATCAGTTTTGTGCATTGATAAAGAGAAAAAAAACCAAAAAACAGGTTTGGTTCCTGCAGGGATTTGAACCTAGGACCCTTGTGCCTGGAGGCAAAAACTTTACCTCTCAGCTACTCACAATGATTTAGGTAAACAGACCTTTCTTTGACTACAGAGAGGAAAGGCCTGGTGATGTCATCCTGCTGGGTCACATGATAAGCAATTCAAACACATCACACGCCTCCTTCTGAGCACACAGAGCTGAAGAGCTGGATACAGGAGGTATGAAGTGAGATCGTGGCAAAACCCCTTTAACTGTTAGTAGCCCATGCGCACATTCATTCAAAGTGCTAAGAAAACCTTTCCAAAATGCTATGGTTAATATAAATGTCCCATACACTGTATTTTCAGCTTATTGGATAGAAATGCTTCTAAAGATAGATACATAGTTACACGAGGATCCTTACCATATGAAGTTGCACTTTTCCCTCAAACAAAGCAGCTGCATAGTCAGAATTCAGGCACATACTGGCGACTGTACCCAGGTATTCCATATCCTTCAGCCTTTCTACACCTGCACAAAATAAATAATGAGAACCTTCCCAGAAAACAGGAGCTTTTGGTTGTATTCACATGGAGCGATTATGTCGAAGTAAAAAAAAACATCCGTTTGTTTTAACAATAATGTGCCGTGGTTCATGATGCGGTAATTAACTATGTTTCTACAGGCGAAATGTGTAAAATAAATGTAATTTACCTGGAAAAACGGCACAACCATGGACCGCATTTTAAAACCTTGGTGAACCGCAGTAAAACCACAAATTCATACATACAGTCATAACCAGAAGTTTACATACACTTTATAAAAAGTCGGTTTCTCTCACTCACTGACATGAGATTGGAATAAATCTTACTCGTTTTAGGTCAATTTACCAAAATTATTTATATTTGCCAAATGCCAGATAATGAGACAGAGAGAATTTTTTAACGGATTTTAATTACTTTCTGCACAGTCAAAAGTTTACATACACTAGGATTAAACAATTTGGGACAGACCCTATGATGATGTCATGTCTTTGGGAGCTTCTGATTTTATTGTCAACATCTGAGTTAATTAGAGACACAGCTGTGGATGTATTTATATGCACACCAGAAACACACTGCTTCTGTGAGAAATTCTAAAGAAATCAGCCAAGATATCAGGAGGAAGCTGGTAAGATTGTGTCATTATCCACAGTGAAATGAGTACTGTCTCAACATGGGCTGAAAGGTCACTCTGCCAGGAAGAAGCCATTACTCCAAAAGAAACATATAAAAGCCAGATTAATGTTTGTAAATGCACAGGAACAAAGCCCTACATTTTTGGAGACATGTCCTGGAAGCCTAAAAACACCATCCCAACTGTGAAACACGGCGGGTAGCAGCATCATGTTGTGGGGTTGGTTTAATGAAGGGGGGACTGGTGCAGTTCACAAAATAGCTGGCATCATGAGGAAAGAAGATTATGTGGCAATAATGAAGCAACATCTCAAGACATCAGCCAGGAAGCTTGGGCAGAAATGGGTCTTACAAATGGACAATGAACCGAAGCTACTGCCAAAGTGGTTACAAAGTGGCTGAAAGAGAACCTGTCACATAGATTATGCCCCCCTTGCTGAGGACAAACATGCTGTTTCTAGCGCTGTGTCTCTTATTCTATAAGATGCAGGAGTTTTAGAGTATTTCATGCTCAAATCTGAAGTTTTCAGCCAGAAAAGTGTCATGAAAAGAGTCAGTTTAATGCATGCACTGCCCACCTGAGGCTAGCCCCGCCCACCTCAACTGATTAACTTATTACTTTGAATAGGTAGAAACATGTGAATAACTGTTAGTGGGCGGGGTTAGCCTTTGGTGAGAGGGGCTAGCACCTGCTCATGAATAAGATTTGAGCATTAAGGGCCACATGTATGAAAACTTTCCTTGTTGCCCATAGCAACCAATCAGAGCGCCCCTTTCATTTCATATAGTGCTCTGGAAAAATGAAAGGGGCACACTGATTGGTTGCCATGGGCAACAAAGAAAGTCTTAGACCAAGACAGTTTTCATACACGTGGCCCTAAATGCTCTAAAACTACAGCGTCTTACAGAATAAGGGACAAAGCACTGGAAACAGCAGGTCTGACACTAGCTTGTGCTCTCCTCAACAAGGGCGGCATAACCTGACAGGTTCCCTTTAAGGGTAACCAAGTCAATGTTTTGGAGTGTCCATCACAAAGCCACAATCCTAATGAAAATGTATTGGCAAAGCTCAGAAGGCAGGTGCGAGCAAGGTGACCTACAAACATGACTCAGTTACACCAGTTCTGTCAGGCGGAATGGGCCAAACCTCCTACCAACTATTGTGAGAAGCTTGTGGAAGGATATCCAAAAAGTTTGTCACAAGTCATATAGTTTAAGGGCAATGCTACCAAATACTAATGACATGTATGCAAACTTTTCTAGTTTGCAGAAAGTAATAAAAACTTCTTAAAAAATTATTTCTCATTATTCTGGGATTCTGCAAATATAAATAATTTTGGTTCCTAATTGACCTAAAACGGGGAAGGTTTATTCTGATTTCATGTCAGATAGTGAGAAAAACCTGCATATGTGTCTTTTCATATAGTGTATGTAAACTTCTGGTTTCAACTGTAAATGATAGGGTCATGTGTCTACTAGGTCAATTGTATTGTAACCGGTAATTTGCACTTTGACTCACCATTCTCTGTCAAAGCATAGAACCAGGCACGATTGTTCATTCCCACAGCAACATGATATGGGCCACCGGCCACACAAGTGGGCTCCACTTCCACTGAAACGGTTATAGGCAGCTCCTAAGTAACAAGTAAATGACATGTTAGGAGTCACAACACAATCAATTCAAAGCACCTACAAATACGAATTTTTTGGATGGAATATAAAATGTGCATTTTTACTGTGTATTTTTTTTTTTTTTTTAAATCCCTTTCACAACAATGTAACATGCTATCCCCGTATAATGCTGCTGCAGCAGTCAGAGCACAGCAAAGGTGCCACATCTGAATGTGGCAAGTATAGCTTATCTTATTATTGTACACACACTTAGAGCAGAAGAACATAGTATTACCCCTTCTACGAGATTGCACACGGTGACCTCCAGCAGGGATGTCAGATAGGCAATCTTTGTACCGCTCGTATCTCCAAGGATAGGAAGTTTGGTTAAGAAAACATTGAGTGAACCTCGCTGTGTGGAAACAGCCAATAACTGACCATCATCTGTCCAGGAAAGCTTATCTAACCCTAAAATGGAAGAAATGTTTTTAAGGAGATGCCAAGTCCAGATAGGATTCGCATATCTACAGTAAGGGTACACAGATTTATGCTAAAACAATTTTCTCTGGTTGTACAACATTTCAATGATGCGAAATAAAAAACAAAACAAACACACAAATGTGTATGAATGCATCAAAACGGAGGAAAATGTACTTAAAGGGGTTTTGCCACAATCTAATGTTGACGTGGGATCCTCCAAAATGGGTATTTAATCACTTTTCTAAATATATGTGATTATAAAAAGTGTAGCCTGTGAGAGCTGACTAAGATGCCCTTAGTTTCCTGACTGTTTACATTAGCTAAGACCAGGAGCTGATCTGGCCACGCTTGTGTTGTTTGCACTTCTTATCTGATGGCAGGACACATGAACGAGCTTTGAAGGGAGTGGGAGAAAAGAGCCTGTGTCTTTTGTATAGCGAATCCACTGGTGGTAATTATCTGAGTAAACATGCAGACGCTCCCTGCTCAGCCCTTCTCCCCCCTACAGCAGTCCGTGAACGGACAAAAGAACGCTGCCTGCTTGGAACTTATCTTCTCTCCTAAACAGATAAGAGGGAGAAACAAAACCCATAGAGCTTGGGCACAATACAGTTATCCTCTGTGGATTAGCCAAACAATACTTTACTCAACTACAGAGACTGAGTATCACAGAGGAGGTACTTGTTTTTTTAAACACAGAAACACAACGCACCTTTTCTCAAGACTTTAGATCAGAGTATCTGTTAGGTGAGGAAATCACTTCTTGGCAAAACCCCTTTAACTAAGCACAAATATCTAACAGTGTAAATAACATTTCTGTGTCCATTGTTTCCACTGATTTTATAGCCACTTTGCTTTTTGCAGAAATAGTATCACTCTTGGCCCAGCACTGAGCTGTAATTTACTTGTGTTGTTATGGATTGCCTCTGGGTTAGGAGCAGAACGGAACCGAGAAAAAAGTAGAAGGTACTGCAACCCATTAGCTCTAGCTATCAGTTATGATAGGACCGTAAGGTTTAGAATACCCTTTACCTATAGGAGAGGAGAAGTAGTATAGGGCACAATGCCACAGTGGCTTTCTAAGCTGATAGCTAAAAAGACTTAGCATTATGGCACTGAAATGGTTCTGTGACAAGATGGAAGCACGAAAAAGTTTAATCAGATGCCAACAGACTTTAAACGTTTGGGTGTTCAACATCGAACTCTGAGTGGCTGATATAAAACAGCTTTGCAGAGTGCACAGCTGACCACTAAAGGCCACATGTATTAAAACTGTCTAGGTCTAAGACTTTGTTGCCCACAGCAACCAATCAGAGCGCCCCTTACATTTCATATAGTGCTTTAAAAGTATGAAAGGGTAGCAGTGATTGGTTACTATGGGCAACGAGTAATGTCTTAGACCTAGACAGTTTTCATATATGTGTCCCTAACTATGCAGCTGCAAGAGCCAAGAGCTGGCTTTCAGCGGCAGACGATTTTTCCAATGAAAAGGCAGATAAGTTTAATACAGTCTCTGTCTTCCTGAGTGCTGCTACACTGCACACCAGGGGTGTTCCTATAAAGCCCCTTTCAGCTATATTAGGAATTCCGATGTACAGGAATAAGGGAGGAGCTGCGCAAGCGCAGCTGTCTCTCAGTTCACTAAAGTCGACTTAAAGCTAGCTATGAGCTGACCTGTTAGCAGCAATTAGCTTCATGTGAACAGAGTTTTAATAAGCGTTGTGTATACCCATTAGCCGTAAGCCTTGAAATGATCACCGGGACTGTGTGATGGCTACAGCTGCTGGGTCTTATCAGACCCAGAACATCTCTGCAGTGACTTCAGGGGGGTGTACTTCCTCTATAACTGGGGCTAATATATCAAAAGCAGGGGAAATCAGTATCCTATTGAAGGTACTGCTGCCCAGATACAATAAAAAAAAAAAACTCATTAACCTTCCTCCTCACCTCCTGTCCAGCACTGATTCTGCGGGGCGTCTCTCTTGTCCTCTCTTTATTTCCGCCAGCAGCAGTCAGAACACTGCAGCGGTCCACTGCAGTAGTCACCTACTCTCAAAGTGTTCACTTAGGGGGCGTCCAAACTGACTGTGAAGTGCTGAACACCATACCCTTTAATTTTTCACTAATATTATCAGCTCATAATGTCTGCGCCTACAAAGAATTGACATGTCAGTGACAGCGTCAGTGCAGAAAAAGCTGTCGTCTGAACTCACCCATACAGTAATGTCAGGCAATGGCATGTGATATTCTAACTGCTGCATGTGAGATTTTCTGACTGCTGTTAGAGGAACTATACAGAAGACCAGGGAGAGACAGGCTCTGTTCACATGGCTTATTGCCGGCGTAATTGCGGGGACGGATGTCGCCCGCAATTACGCCAGCTGCCGTGTAGCAGGGGCGGGGTGGTGGTGGCCATAGACAACCATTAAACACGGCGCGTATCCCGCCGGGATAATGTACATGTCACTTTCTCGACGCATATCGCGAGCGGGGAGAAGAGACAGAATCCATAGTTCTCTATGAGAACTGTGGATTACTGTAATAACTGGGACGGATTTGCGCCGCATTTCGTGCAGTACGGTGCGGAATACGGGACCAAATCCGTCCCAAAATAAGCCGTGTGAACATGGCCACAGCCCAGAGTCAGTACTGAAACAGAGGTAAGGAGGAAGGCGAGTATACATTTTTTTATTTTATTTGGACAATTTGTTTTAAAAACACCCCCCTTACATTCGGCTTGTTTAAATGATATACGCTTTAGCACAATCATGTGGGCATTGTGCAGTGGCATTAAAACTGTTTACCTTTAGTTTCATCATCCAGTGTAATGATGGCGTACATTTCTTTCAGCTCAGTCAGGTCATGGATTTTTATACTGCAATATAATAAGAATTTTAAATATGAAGAACAGGTCTGATAAAAACAACCAGGATTATTAGTCTGTACCAAAAGACGGTGGTGTTGTGGGATGCAGAAATTGTGAATAATTGTGTATGCAGAACCTTTGGCATATATACGGAATTTACACCATAGCCTATAAAGAACAGTCACAGTACATGACAACATGCAGATACGTAACTGTATGTTATATAATATGTACATTTTAGGTCAAATTAAGAGAGATGATTAAACCAGTTTTCTTACCAGTTGTCTCCACAGGATGCTGCTTTGTTCAAAGACTGTGAAATAGCGATGCTTGTCAGGTTATCCTTGTGGTTGCTTGCCTGGAAGAGCTCTTGACCAATCTCACTCATGTGTGTGGAAATCACCACAAAGAATCCAAGAGAGAAACCAATCATAATGTATCCATCCCCGTACCTGTCCAAAAAAGATATACACACAACAGAAAGGTGAGAGATGGGAGAAACAGTAGGACCCCCCAAGATTCCTTGTTTATCTTCAGGTGACAACTTACTCTAAAAACACAGACCATAGCCACACTCACAACTACATATCTGGACAAAAAAAAATCCATTCCCAATAGGAGGCAATATAAGCCCCAGTGCTAAATGCAAGAAATTGCTAAGATGCAGATCTGTGTTTTTGAGTAAATAATGACAACTTATTCTACTGTAATTTACATTATGTATCATAACCCTACACACTTCAATAGCACTATTGGTTTAAACTGAGCTATTAAAGGCATTTCCCAGTTTAAAAATTACATATTTTTTATTGTATAAAATTTCTAATATATAAGTCCTGACTATTTTGAACATTTCTGCATGCTGTCTTTGAATAAAACCATTGTTTACATCCAAATGATGTAAAAATATCCTTATCCTTTTTGAAGGAGTTTTGCTATCTTGCAATATCATTTCTGAGTCCAGTTCGTAGCTCAGTATGATCCGACCTCTGATTGGGGAGATGGCCGTGCTTGTGCAATTCTCCACACTTTATGAGAGGTCCAAATATAGCCAAGGGAGTGTGCCCTGATGTATTCAGAACTTCCACCGAAATGAATTGGTGAGAGCTGGGCAAGTGCGGCCTTCATCCTGTTCTCCAAGGCCGGCTTGGTAGAGAGCCTCAGAAAGAATTTTACGAGATTGCAAAACCCTTTTTAAGTAGAAGAGTTGTCAAGTATAATGATGTCTCCTGCCTGTCAACAAAGGGGCTTATCTAGAAAATATGAAATAAAACTGTATAACTCGGGTCAAACGTTTTGGATATCCTTCCACAAGCTTCTCACAATAGATGGTAGGAATTTTGGCCCATTCCTCCTGACAAAACTGGAGTAACTGAGCCATGTTTGGAGGTCGCCTTGCTCGCCCCTGCCTTTTCAGCTTTGCCTATAAATTTTCAATAGGATTGAGATCAGGGCTTTGTGATGGCCACTCCAAAACACTGTCTTTGCTATCCTTAAGCCAATTTGTAACCAGTTTGGCAGTATGCTTCAGGTCTCGTGTCCTCACTGCTGCCCTTCACTACATTGAAAAATGTAAACTTCCTTACTTATCTGGTCCCTTGACTCTTGTGTTTGGAAACCCTTCCTTTCTGGAGGGTTTTACGTAAACTGAAAAGTTGTTTCAACCTAGATCTCTCCGCACCACCATCTGTTGCTTCTTGTGCCCGGCTCACAACCGAGCTCTTTCTGAGTTGATCTCAGACAGTCCTTCAATTGGTGATTGGCTAATTTATATATGTTTAAATCACAGCTACACAATAAAGTTACACCTTATGAGTGACAAGCCAAAGTAGTCCCCTTGGTCTCTGGGATTCGGAGAGGCAGACTGACTGATTCCGTTTCCTTCTTTCCAAGGCAGGTGGAAGTGGGATCTTGCTCGATCCTTCTCCCCTGCTGTATGGGCTAAAATTTTTATACTGTTCCATAAGTCTTCTATTTCTGTATTTATGGATATACTTAGGAAAAAAAAGTCCTTTCTCGATGCCACACCTGACATCTGCTGACGCTGTAATGTTTCAGCCAGTTCCTACATCCATATATGATGGGACTGTTCATTCAACACTTGTAGTAGTTCTTTTTCTTTATAATCTGTTTTCAATTAAAAATATTCTCTGTTACCGGAGGACACCTTTCTTTAATCTCGGGGCCTGTCCGGATAACCGAATAAAGGGTTACTCTGTCACTTGCTGACGGCATCGAAGCAGACCACAGCGACTCATTGAAAGCAGTCAAGCACTCCTCTGCTAGGGGCTTAGTTGCAATGCAACAATTATATCATGCATATGAAATGGCTGACTGTGATTGCAGACAACAAACGTGACACTTAATTTAATATTGGGCAACCCTAGGCTTTGTTTGCACGCTCATCCAGGTTTCCATCGAGATCGGCCTTCAATAACCTGTAAATCCAAATCTTGTACATTTTATTTGGTGAATTCTTAGGTTGGTCCTCTTCCCTATTATTTTTCCCCTCATATTGCTTTCTTTCTCAATCTGTTAAGTATCCATGTCCATTCTATCAAATTCTGCTGTTGGGCTATGAGACTGCATTGTTGCATTCCTCCTGTACTTTTTAAACTGTATTGCAAATGATTGATGCATTTGATATTGTGCTCCCATGTATATATGTTCATCTGCCTCATATATTAACATGCCTTGTTCAAAAAAAAAACATTTATTTTAAAAAAAAAAAACTATAGGAAGTAAAATTAGGCTCTATTCACAACACATTTTTAAGGCATCCCAACATGCAGAAGAGCCATATAAAATTATAGGGCAGGGAAAGTATCTCTTTTGGACTACTCTTGCTCTATTTAATGCTCATTTACGTTTTATGTGCTGTTGATAAACCAGTCTGTACTGGATACAAAAGCATGGTTTGCCACCAATGCGTAAAACGTATATGAACGTAGAGCGAAACTAATCCAAAAGAGACTACATTTGCCCCTTAGATTTCTATGGCCCCCACTCCGTTTCAGGATACCTTTTCATTTAGGAGTTGTGTTCTTTAGGTCGCTTCCCAAACAGGGGAACAAGGGAGCCAAAACCTGGGGAAAAGCCGTTCATTGGGTTATCTGGATCATTCAGGTTGAAAAGGAACAAGGTTTTCTTTCCTACAACAACACTTACCTAAAGAATGAACATTGGATACTGTTAATAATTTATGAGAAATAAAAAAAAAAAAAAAAACGATTTCATGTAAACTTATTACTTTCTGTAGGCAGTCTATGTCCCGCACATTTGATGTAATAAACTAAGTAGACTAACTGCTTTATAGTGTTCGGGACAATGTGGCTGAACTAACCCTTGCAACATATATAATGTCCTTTCCAAGTAAACTGCAACAAAAAACAAGCAGCTGAACCTCAAGTGTGTGATCTGTTTGTTAGTGGTATACACTAGCTGCTTGTAATTGGCGATGAATTGCTCCAAACCACATTTAATGTGTTAAGTCCCTTAAAGGGCTATTCCCATCGCAGCAGGTGTTGCTGGAAGGGCAAATTACTGCAAAGTGAAAATTTTTTAAAATGCATGTTATTAAAAAAATATTTAGGCTTTACCCAATACAGGCCTTTTATGCACTTTCAACTCTCGTCTCCTTGATTAACGACCACCACTGTGTGCTTTCAGTGGTGGTCGGTAACGCAGCGTTACCTTACATTTTGGCACTGGGCCTGCTACTCTGGTTTCAAAAAATGGGGGGTACAAGCCAGTGGATGACATTGCAATGATGTTAGTGCACCAATTGCCTGTAAGTGTGCATTCCTGGTACTGCTATTTGAACAGTTCACAGCACACAGTGGTGGTCGACAACCATGGAGACAAGAGAGGAAGCTGAAGGTGCAAAAAAAGCTTGTATTTGGTAAAGAATACATATTTTTTAATATCATGCATTTTGAAAAGTGCTTACCTTACAGTAATTGGCCATTTCATCAGCAATTGTTGTGATGGGAATACCTCTTTAAATTAAAAAAAAATACTCGTTCCATTGTGGCAACCTTCCCTGTGATCCTGCCATTAGCTGTGAACGTTCCCCGAATGTGAAGGTGAGTAAAATCATAGGCCACAGGTTCAACTACTGCGCGATCCCCGGGGACAGCTGGTGCAATGGAACCAGAGTAGGTAAGTAGTCTTCTATTTTTCATCATGTCCCAACAGATGAACGAGCAGTTTGAACTATTGGAACACCCCATTAAGCAATCACAATTCAGCTATTAGAAGAGGGTAGCTGGTGATAGGAAATCAAGAGGACCCATCCACTTTCCCAATTTATAAATAGTGTTCTACATATCTCACTTAGATATACAACAGGTAATGGAACATGATTAAATAACAGCTAAATAAAAGTTTATAAGGACAGCTGGATATTACAGTGCTTTCTCCTGGTGACGCCCGCTCATCTGTCTTCATCACGGAGAACTGAATGTCACTCGGTTCCATCCTCACAGAGGTCTGGACAGCAAAATGAAACATTTTAATATTATATATTAACAATGGAAAACATTTGAATACAGTCTCTCTTGTTCAAGGTATGATATTACCACATACATGATAAATTACATACTTGTATGAAAAAAATCTCAATTGTTTTATTATACCATGAACTGGAATGTAAATGAACATACTGAGGATATTTATGACATACCTGTCGGATTGTATCCCCTTCCTGATTACTGATGGTAATCATTTTATCACCCCCCCAAAAAGCCAGAAAAATTCTGGGCCCAAAACCCACAGGTGATACGTCTGGTGTGCTTGCCTACAAAAGAGCACAGGACAGGTTTATTAGATCCCTAGGGAAAATTTCCCCTATCAGAAATTTTTCTGTCTATAAAAATCTATAAAAGATTATGTATTTCACAGACCTTTTGCTATGAAACCAAAAATTCTAAAACGGGAAAGTTAATAGATACAGCCCCCAATCTTTGGGAGGTCAATAGTTAGATCGCTTTAAAGGGGAATTGGGCGGCCTATTTGGGATTTTTTAAAATTTTTAAATTTTTGGCCCTTTTACCCTTTAAAAAACCGCTTTATTTTATTAAAAATTTTTATCGGGTCAGGGCCATATATTTTAAAACACACAAAAAAATTATAAAATTTTTTAATATTTTTATTAAATTTTTAATTTTTTTAAAAAATTTTTTTTTTTTTTTTTTTAATTTTTTCGTTTTTTAAAAAAAACCCGGGAAAATTGGGAATTGGGGCCCCAAAAGCAGTATTAAAGGGGGGACAAAAGACCATTTTTCCCTTTTTTTCCCCCTTTTTTTTTTATTTTCTTTTTTTCCCAAAAATACAGGGAAATACGGGTTTTTACAACCCAAAAAGGGCCCATATACTCATAGGATAAAACCAAGCGACCCCCCGAAGGCTTTCTGTGAATTTCCAAAGGGCGATACTAGGGAAAGGGATAAAAAAAGTGGAGGGGTGGGAAAAACCCCGCAAGGATCCTCCCTTTTTTTTTCAAGGAGGAAAAAAAAAACGACCCAAAACGTTTAAAATCCTAGCAGAACGTACCATTTCGTAAATTTTGCTGGAAACCCCCCCCCGCTTTGGGTTTGGGTGTTGGGGGGAAAAAAAATTTTTCGGGGCCAAATTTTTTTACCAAAACCCCCCATAATTTGGAGGGATAGCCACGGAGGAATTCCCCCGGGGAAAATGGTCCGGAGATTTAGGGGCACAGGGTTTTGGGGCCCCCAAACCCCTAGGGGCCCATTTTTTTGGGAACCTTAAGGGATGAGCAGATTTGCCCCTTTTTTTTGGATTACCAAATTTTGCCACGGGAATTTTTATGATTTTTTTTAATTTTTTTTTTTTTATGTTTCAACCGTATTTTTAAGAAAAAAGGGGGAAAATTTTTTGGAAGGGGGGTTTTTGTGCCCAATTTTTGAGAGGAAAAGAAAAAAATTTGAAAAGAGGTTTAAAGGGAAAAGTTTTTTTTTAAATTTTTTTTTAAAAATAAAAAAAATAAATTAAAAAAATTTTTTTTTATTTTAATATTTAAAAAACAAAATTTTAAAAAAAAGGGGGCAACAGCAATTTTGGTAAGAGGTTTTTTCCCGGGGAAAAATAGGGGCACGCAATAGGAAATTTTTTAAGTGGCAAAAGAAGAAAAGGCCCCAAAAAATGGTTTAAACCCCAAATTGGGGAAAAAAAATTTTTTTGGGGAAAAAAAAGGGCAGAAAAATTTCCCCCGGACATACCAAGGTAAATTTTACAGAAGGTTTTTTTTGGCCCCCCAGCAGAAAGCAGCGAAGGCAGGAAAAATTTTTTTCCAAAAAAAATTTTAAAAAAAAAAAGGGGCCCCAGGGGATGAAAAGTTTGGGGGAAGATTTTTGGGCCAAGCAAAAGGGCCCTAAATTTATTGTGCCAAAGAAGAAAGGGACGATTGTTGGGCACAACAAAAAAATTTGGCCAAAAAAACCCCCCAAGGGTGTGCAGGGTTTGTACCGGGGGATTTTTTTTGGGGTCCAAAACAGGTAAGTGCGTGTTAGGTTGTGCTAGGAACACCCATAGAACAGTATGGAGTAAAACATAACAAGAAATATAAAAGAACAATTGCATCACCGGAATCGTATTAACCTGCTGAAAACAGATAATATGTCATTTATGTCTGATGATGAACTTTATAAAAAGAAACCCCCTCCACCCTTAAAGAGGTGTGGCGGGGGTTAAGAAAGCTCATTGCTCCATCTTGGCATGATCCAAAAATAGAAGCTAAGGCCATGTTCACACGGCTTAAAATGGGCCGTAATTCGGTCCGTGATTACGCGCCGGAGTGCGCAAATTACAGGCTGAAAACGGCCATTCATTACGGTAATCCACAGTTCTCATAGAGAACTATGGTTTACGTCTCCTCTCCCTGCTCGGCGAATACACCGAGGGGGGAGATAAGTGACATGTGAATTACTAGCGGCGTATACGCGCCGCTGGTAATGCAAGTCTATTGGCTGGCGAGGTGACGGCCCCCCGCTCCTGCCGCCGTCCACACGGCGTAATTATGTCCCACAGTTAAGCCGTGTGAACATAGCCTAAGGCTCATACTTACCTCCCGGATGCTTTTGTTCGGTCTCAGTGCCGTCCGTTCAACCCCGCTGAAGCAGTGAATGTTCATCGCTCCCATGACAGGTGCAGCCAATTATAGGCCACAGCGGTCTCATGCACTTAACATTGTGGCCTGTGATTGGCTCCACCTGTCACATGAATGATGAACGTTTCCATGATATACAGGAAGTGGCAGCCAACACTTAACAGGAAGGTCTAGGAGGTAAGTATGATTTTTATCTTCTACTTCTGATCATGCCCCGACAGACCAATGAGATTTCTTAATTCCCGGAACACCCCATGAAAATTGCTAAATTGCATTTTTTCCCTTATGTCATCCAACAGAGAATTTTTTTTGTTCCCCAGTACATTATGTTGAACATTAAATGAGATAATTTTAAAAAATAAAAACACTTGTTCCATAATACACAATCCCTCACATGGCTGTCGACAGAAAAATTACAAAGTTACGGCTCTGAAAAAGAGGGGATGAAAAAAATTAAATAAAAATAGGCCAGACATTAGAGGCTAAATTCTTCTTGTTTGTTTTTTCCTTTTTGTAAATAGTTGCACGTTTGTAACAAATAAACTGGATTTGCAATGGTGGTTGAATAATTTTGATTTGTATGCTTCAGGCTGGGTTCACACATTGCGTTACTGCTTGCATTTTTATTGCATTTCAAAAGTATAGAAAAACATGAAGAAAAAGCATGTGATTAAATAAAAAAAATATTAAAAATGCATGCAGGAAAAATGTATTTTTTTTTTTTTTTAAATCATGTGTGATTTTAACGCAAGTGATTTTGTAACTATCTCGAATTTGGAACACGGATGAAATTTGGGTTAATTAAAAATGCATGCCCTTTTTTGTTGCTTATATTTTTTATTTAGCTGGAAAAAAAAAACAATGCAGCCTTAATGTATTCAAATTATTGGTTCTCTTAGGCCTCGTTCACACGGCTTATTTTGCCACGGATTGGCGCTGTACTGCGCGCCGGATTTGCGCTGCAGTACGGCGCCAATCCGCGGCAGCAATTACGGTAATCCACTGCTCTCATAGAGAACAGTGGTTTCCGTCGCTCCTCCCGCTCGGCGAAATCCGCCGCGGGGGGAGAAAGTGACATGCACATTATTTTACGGTGCGTACGCGCCGTAGTTAATATGCTTGTTATGGGGCGGGAAGCGGTGCCCCCGCCGCGCTCCGGCCCCGCCCCTTATTCACGCCAGGATTTGTGACTCCCTATACGGCTCACAAATCCGTCGGGAATAAGCCGTGTGAACATGGCCTTAGTGTATGTTCACACGATGTACTGCAGCGTGTACAGTACGTGCCGCAGTACATCGTGTGATTTGGGAGCTTGCACTGGAAGGCGTGCGCGCGGGGGAGGGGTGGCATCCCGCCGACCCATTGACATTCATTACTTGTGGCGCGTATTCGCCGCAAGTAATTGACATGTCACTTATCTCCCAGCGTGTACAATACGATCGTATTATACAAGCGGGGAGAAAAGGCATAATCCATAGTTCTTTATGAGAGCACAAATACGCGGAGAAATGCGTGCCGAAATTACCCCTGTGTGAGCACACTTCGGCTGTAAGCGACTCCTGGGAGCTCTCTGCTCCGCAATAGAACTCCGGAAAGCCGTCTGCTTGCAAGGGAGTGAGGTAAGTGCTTGTATTTTTTTATTTTTTTTAAATACCTGCCTATAACCGCCTATGGGGACATGTACCTGCCTATAACCTGCCTCTAACTGCCTATGGGGACATATACCTGCCTCTAACTGCCTATGGGGACATATACCTGTCTATAACTGCCTATGGGGACATATACCTGCCTATAACTGCCTATGGGGACATATACCGGCCTATAACCTCCTATGGTGACATATACCTAGCCTATAACTGCCTATGGGGACATATACCTGCATTTTAAGGACAGATAGCCTACTATAAGGCCTATAACTGCCCATGGGGACATATACCTGCCTATAAGGACATATATCTACCTATAACCTGCCTATAACTGCCTATGGGGACTTTTTACCTGCCTATAAGGACATATTTCTACCTATAATTGCTATAACTGGCCTATGGGGACATATCCTGCCTATAAGGACATATACCCGCCTATAAGCCTGCCTATGGGGGACA